>JAQMCW010159386.1:0-10000 GCA_030068335.1 Chrysichthys cranchii | reverse complement strand
AATACACAGTGGCGGTGTACGCCACTTCCGCTTGAGCTAGTAAACAGGATGTAAACAGGAAGTGACCTCACCGGCAGTAAGTACGCATGTAGAATTTTATATGTTGTTAAAATGACGTATGTTTAAGAGTGTAGAAAGTGTTTAAGAGCATAAGACGTGTTTATAAGAGAGTGGAAAAGGTTAATAAGAGAGTGGAAATGGTTTATAAAGCCTTAAAATATATATATATAAATAATAAAATCAGGTGGAAAAGTCAGGTGATCACGAGGGCGCGCTAGGATTGGCTAGTCTGGCTATAAGCCAGAAGTCAGCTCACCGGCCATGTAGAATTTTATATGTTGTTAGAATTACGTAGGTTAAAGAGTGTAGAAAGTGTTCAGGAGCATAGGACGTGTTTATAAGAGTGTGGGAAAGGTTAATAAAAAAGTGGGAAGGGTTTATAAAGCATTAAAATACATATAAATAATAAAATTAATGCAAAATCGCTACTTCGCGGGTTTCACCTTTCGCGGGGGGTTGCCGGAACGTAACCCCCACGATAGGCGGGGGAACACTGTATTTCCTTAATCATTATCAGTAAAAATGAGTTTGGACCATCCTTCCACAACAACTACTACTTCCAGTCTTAATTGTAATTTTTTACTCACCAAGTACACCTTTTGTTCCTTTATGATGTATTTTGTTTACTTAATAAGATGCATGCATTGTACCATTAAAGTGTTACTCGTTTGAAAAGAGCATGTACAGTATGTCATTTTAATGGTTCAGTATATGCACCTATCCAGGGTAAAGATGTTTCTACCACTGGTTGGTCGAATACTTGAATCTGATTGGCCAGCAAATGTACATTGTTTATGTATAACAGAACAGTTCAAAGTGTAGTTATGTCTCGAACACAAACTAAAGGTTGGTATAAATGCTTTCACACTAATATGTTATTGTATCTATAGTTACAGCTCATACACAAAGACCCACCCACAGTGTTCAATATTTTAATATAAGTGAACGGTCTGTCGTGGTATTGCTTACATATTAAAGGTGCAAAGATGTCATCTTTGAAGGTACCACTGTAGCAACAAGGAAGTTACATTTTAGTACTATTATTTCTGAGAGTGTACGTGAAGGATGAACCCACCCTGAATGACTTGCAGATTAATCTTTGTAATGAACATGTAGTCCTGGAATGGAATCCAAGCTTTATTTTGTAATGAAATTGAGTAAATTGAGTTGTTGTTTTTTTTTACTTACTTGTTTTTCACGTATTGGTCTATTTTTACCTAATGGTTTTCTACATTACCCACAAGGCTGTTTGTTTGCCTGCTGAGAGTGGTGCTATTTGAATTCACAGACAGCACTATTGTCAGAGATGCTATTTTATATAAAAATAATCAACACCTTTCCCAGCAATCAGATTCAGCTCTTCAATACTGCTGTGGTTTCAGTTACAATTATCATACTGTTCTAGCCATCCACAGGTGTAATACCCACATTTGACTCCTGATTGGACATGTAGTGCACTAAATAGAGTCTTAAACCTATTTATTTCACTTGAAGACAAAAAGACTAATGAAAGCATTGTGGTTGGATATAGCTTCAGTGATCAATAAAGGCTGGCCCACTGCTAAAATAACCTGTTATCGTTCTACTAAAACATGGGGAAATATTAGAACAGTTGTGTGACCAACTTGTCTGAGTCGATGAGCCTTTGCCTTTGTGTCAGGTCGGCCGTGTGTGGACTGCCATGCGTTTGAATTCATGCAGCGGGCACTGCAGGATCTGAAGAAGACGGCCTTCAACCTTGACTCGCGGGTAGGTCAGCAATGAACCAGTGATGGTGGTCTTTCCAGGATTCCCTGAATACTCTTTAAATTACAGTTAGACAAAATGATTAAAAACTGTTAAATATACTGTATATAATGCTGTGCTTTGGATAAGAACCATTACTGTAACATAGCTTGGGCGATAGTGACGGTGATAATCAGCTTATATACCAGTCGTCTATTTTTTTGGTTATCTATTTGCATGGTGGCTTCAAACGACTGAGGATCAGTGGGTCATAATGTGACCTTAGTGCATGTGGAAAAACCCACATAAAACGGTTAATTAGGTATTAATCAGTTACACTTATCCAGCCTACTGAGGTCATAGAATAATTATTGTAAAGAAAATCCCTCTACAGTGTCTTGAATAAATTTTCCTTTCCCTGGAACGCTTCCCCCCATGTTGTAGGGTTACAACTTCGAGCTGAAATGGACTTAATTGGACTTTTCCCCCATTTGCTTTGTACAATATGTCTAATATTTAAAGGTGCAGAAATTTTTTTTCTATCATGACACAAAGGGTAATTAAACAAAAAAAAGCTGACATTTGTGGTTGCAGAAGTATTCATGTCCCTGGATCAGTACTGGATTTTGATATTTCTGTTAGAGAAAAGCAATTTTCAAGTCTTGTAACAACTTCTTAATCAGATTGAGTTCTGGACTTTCACTGGGCTAATGTTACTCATATTCAATTTGAACCACTCCAGTGTAACTCTGGTGAAAAGCTTAGAGATGTTACCCTGATAGAAAGTGAACCTCCGTGTGAATTACTAATCTCCTGATTAGAAACCAGAACAGGTTTTTTTTTCTATGATTGCAGTGTTTTTGACTCTTCCTATTTTGCCCAACCAGTTTCCCATTCCCTGAAAATGAAAGACATCCCCACAACATGATCCTACCACCACCATCTTCACTGTTGCGTTATTGGTTCGAGGGTTATGAGCACTGTTGGGATTTAGACAAACCCAAGGCCAAAACATAAAACATTGGTCTCATGAGACCAGAGAAACCTTTTCCAGATTTCCAAACAGGATTGCATATGGTTTATAACTTTTTTTTTTTAAAGTTATAAGCCATAGCTTCTCCCAGCTTCTCCCAATTAGCCTATGGTTTTCTTCAACTTTTTCTGAGTTACATTTGTACCACTGATTTAGATTTTCACTAAAATCCCCCATGCATTTCTACATAACCACCTTTTCAGCTGGTGCACATTTGCTTTACTTTGATTGTAACTTCTAGATTTGTCCTGGAAATAAAAAATCCCAGTACATCCAGTGAGACTTGTGCAAATCTCAGGGACAGATTTAAAACATGAGCATTAGATTGAACATATAGGTTAAATGTACAGGTTGAATTTCATTCAGTTGGGTGATGACCTTACTCCTCTCAAAGCCTTGAGCTTTTCTGAGTGAGGTGTGTTGTGATCTGTTCCATGTTTATTAGCAAATAGAAAACGAAAATGATTTCTCGAGCACTAGATCAGCACCGAAAGCAGTTGCTAACCGGTTCACTGTGTGTGTATGTGCTTTGTTCATCAGACTGAGGATTTGGTGCTGAGAGCTGAGAGGCGGGCGCTGTGTGACTGCATACCAATCAGCACCTTAAACTGAACACTCAGACCATTACAGCGCCACCGGGGAGCTTTCAGCACGTCACATCATCTTATTGTGTACTTATTCGTATAAAAACATGAACACTAGCCAAATGCAATATTTTCTTCTCCTCTGTGGTCTAAACAGCCTGTTTTGCAAACTTCTCACAGAACACAAGACTGGCATGGTAACGTTAGAGAGCCGTATGCACCACTGCTATCCCTGTCAGCATATTAGCTCTCTTTATCGTCCTTTTTTATGTTTCTATAATGACTGTTGTGGTGAAATATGTAATGTTGAAGCTTGTTTTCTTCATTTTTATATTGTAGCTCACAATGAAACGCGTAAAACGTTATTTGCACAATATTACTGCTTCTTTATGTCACAGTATTAAGGATTCTAGTCTTGCATTTTTAATAAATAACAATAGATAAGACTGATTCATTTTAGACATACTGCAGATAGATGTATTTTCATGTGGATGTCTGTAGAGAAGAAATACCTTTAAAGAAATTTTATAATAAATACGTACAAGGTGTGTAGGAAGGGTAGTGTTCAGAGTCATGTAAACTTATTGCTAAGAAAACGCATGATAAATGTAATACACATTAGTGTAGCTGATTTATAGCTAAACGAACTCCTGATTGGTACGTTGGTGTGTAGCTGGGTTTAATACTGATTACACTGATCTGCAGAGCTGTAAGAGTCAAAAAGCAGTGGCTCACTGAATGTAGCTGCAACAGATATCAATTTAGATTATTAGTAGCTGTATTGTCCTGATGCTAATTCTTTTTTGCCATTTGTAAACAGTTTTCACTGATAAAGTTAAATGTATCTGAAACGAAATTAAACAGCATTGAACACAGACATGAGAGCTGTCTTTCATTGTGTTGTATCTTATCTTTCACTGTGTTCCAGACAGACACTGAAATGTAAACTTTCACTTTCATAAGGCACATTTCAAAGGGTTGGAACCTACAGGGTTCTGTGTTTTGATTGGTGCATCAATCGGTGTTCATAAGTGTTCAGCAATGGAAAGATTTTTCACCTCATCTTTCATCAACACTCTTGAGTCTACACTTCTAAGGTATGTCCACAACCACTGGAAAACACTGGTCAACAAATGGTTCCTGGATGAATAATAATAAATAGCTTCTTTGTGGAAGAATTCCTTCACAGCTATTAGGATAAGTTAACTCTAACTGATGTTAGAACCGATGGTGAGCAGCTAGATATGTAACCACTGTGCATGCATTAGTTCATATTTAACAAATTTCAGTTCCTTTCCAAAATCATAAAATTGTTTACAAAACCAGAAAATCGTGGAAAAGTGAAAAAATCTAGTCAAGCTTTTACAACTGAGTCTTTTGCCAATGTTATCAAGCTGGATTTCTAGTCACTTGAGGGTTAGCACTAAATGAAAAATGAACCCATTCTACATGACGGCACTCAGGGTCAAAGTATGCAGAGACATTTTGCGAGAACTGAAACTAAAATATTTATTGCACATGTGATGGGATGCTGCTGAAGATATTGCAGTGTTCGAAGAAGAAATTAAAGACTTCACATAAGCTATTTAGCTCTTCACCCTAGTCTACTTTTGAAGCAATGCTGTCACCACTCTATGCCCAAAGGTTTGTGGACAACTCACCATCACACTCATATGTGCTTATTGAACATCCCATTATGGATTTAGTCCCTCTTTGCTGTTATAATTACTTCCACTCCTCTGGGAAGGCTTTACACTAGATATTGGAGCATAATTGTGGTGATTTTGTGATCATTCAGCCACAAGGGCATTGTCATGCTGGACCAGGTTTGGGTCCTCTTAGTTCCACTGAAGTGAAATATTAAATACTCCAGCATACAAGGACATCATGTACATTTTTGTCCTTATGAGCAACATTTTGGAGAAAGTTGACATATGAGTGTAATGGTCAGGTGTCCACAAACTTCTGGCCATATACTGTATATTTATACAGCACTTAAGGCCTTGTTCAGTGAAATATCCTTTGATTGTTAATAGAAGAATTTTCACCCTGTGGGTTTCCTCCGGGTACTCCGGTTTCCTCCCACAGTCCAAAAACATGCACAGAGGGGATTAGGCTAATTGGCTGCTCTAAATTGCCCGTAGGTGTGAATGTGAGTGTGAATGATTGTCTGTCTCTGTGTGTCGGCCCTATGGTGGATTGGCGACCTGCCCAGGGTGTGTCCCACCTCTTGCCCGAAGTCAGTTGTGATTGGCTCTGCCTTCACTCTGCGACCCTGAACAGGATTAAATGGTAGAAGATAAGATAGATGAATGAAAGGAAAGGTGTACAAGATGGTGGTGAGACCATCAATGGCCTAGAGACAGTGATGCTGAGGAAAAGTCGAGAGAAAGAGCTAGAGGTGGCAGAGATGAAAACACTGAGGTTCTTTTTGGGAGTGACGAGAATGGATAGGATCAGAAATGAGTCCATCAGAGGTACAGCGCATGTTAGATGATTTGGGGATAAAGTTAGAGAGGCCAGAATGAGATGGTTTGGACATGTACAGAGGAGGGATAGGGAATATATCGGTAGAAGGATGCTGAGGTTGGAACCACAGGCAGGAGACCTAGAGGAAGACCAAAGAGGAGATTTATGGATGTAGTGAAAGAGGACATGAAGTTAGTTGGTGTGAGAAAAGAGGATGCAGAGAATAGAGTTATATGGAGACAGATGATTCGCTGTGGCGACCCCTGAAGGGAACAGCCGAAAGGAGTAGGAGTAGATAGATAGATAGATAGATAGATAGATAGATAGACAGATAGATAGATGAGTGAGTGAGTGTTCATATGTAGGGCATCATGGTGGTGCAGTGGTTATCACTGTTGCCTCACAGCAAGAAGGTTCTGGGTTTGTATCTGGGGTCTTTCTGTGCAGAGTTTGTGTGTTTTCCCATGTCGGTATGGGTTACCTCCAGGTACTTTGCTTTCCTCCCACAATCCAAAGACAAGCAGATTAGTTCAGCTGGCTGCTCTACATTGCCCATGTGAGTGTGAATGGTTGTTCATCTCTGTGTTATCCCTGTGACAGATGGGTGACCTTCCCAGGGTGTACCCCCATGTCTCTCACCTGAAGTCAGCTGAGACTGTCTCCAGCATCTTAGAATAGAATAGAATGCCACTTATATTGTCACTATACCTTTCACATACAATGAGATTAAAAGCAACTCTTTCAGTGCAGATATACATGTACAACACAACAAGGAATAAACAAAAACAAATAGTACAAAAATAAAGACAAAGAACAAAGAAATAGAAATAGCAGCATAAAGTTCCACAACACTATATACATATGAAGAATACTATAGAGACTAAATAGTTATTGCACTATTGGGATATTGCACATAATTTACATATTGCACTAATAGTGGGTAGTGAGTTTGGACCCTAGAGTAAAGAGTCGGTGCATGTGCGAGTTTAGAATGGTTATGGTTATCCTCGTGTTATAGATGGACGGCTGAATCATTTCCTAGATTAATAGGATACATGTTAATGGTGGAAACAACAATCCTGTTGCCAAAATGTGCTCAAAATCCTCCCAAAAGAAATCAATCCAAGATTAAACAATGAGCAATAAACAAGAGTTGTGATAAATGCAGCAGTTAACAAACAAAACAAACAAACAAACAAACAAACAAACAAAGAACAACAACAAAAACCCCAGGGAAAGTACAACAAACCAGCTCCCCTATGTGTGGTCAAAAGCGTCCAATCTGGCAACCCACACCGAGAGCGCTGCTCTCTGATTGGGCTCGCGGGGGCGCGCGCACAGCACGGCTCGGCCCCGGTGTCGCAGCGTTGCAGCATTTACAGCCGAGCAAGCAGCTTTCCAGCAAACTCGTCCATCCACGCAGCAGCCGCAGCCCCAGCCAGGCCCACACAGCGCCGTCGGCTTTCAGCTCACTCTGCAGTGTCCCGCATGAACCAGGCTGCCAAAAACTCAGCCGCCGTGTCGCAGTGAGAGGGGCAAGAGAAACAGGCACTGTGTACCGGACACTTCCTGCTTTGGCCCTTTTTCCTGCCTGCAGTGAGGCTCAATATTCCAGATTACAGGAATGCTGCATGAGAGTGATTGAGGCATAAGACCAGGATACTGGTGACATTAAAGTCATCAGATGGAATGAATTTATCAGAAAGTTTTGTGTTTTCAACACTTGACAATAATCACTTAAGAAAGTTCCCAGTAGCATGAGTAAGAAACTGAGCAGAGTTACTGGGCAACAGGAGGTTGGAGTAAAGTGTGGGATTGTCTGATGCACAAGACCCACACGACCATGATAAAGACAGACAGACAGATAGCTAGACAGAAAGACAGATAGATAGAAAACTAGACAGACAGACAGATAGCTAGACAGACAGATAGACAAGGAAGCACTGAGCTATAATAGCCTTTAGCATGCAGCTGGTTTAGAGCTCACTGATGCCTTTATGTTTGTGATGTGCCATTCATGAACGAATCAACTCATTTCTGAAAAGTGCTAGGAAATCCTTTGTTTGTTTTAAAAAAAATGTGTGTCCTGTTTTGTTAATACTGGCAATCATGTACAATGTGACCATGACCAAAATCAATCTAGCAAATGTGGAAGCAGAATCTGCACTCTGGACCAGAAACTCCCCAACTTTACACATACACATTTAATACATGACACGAGTCTCTAATGTTTTTGGTGTTTCAAAAGAAGCCATTATTTGTCACATGTGCATTACAGCACAGTGAAGTTTTTTTTCGTCCTAGCATTAGACCTGCGCCATGCAGGGTCCGATGTCTTCACAAGCCACCTCGGCATCGTATCATCTGATGCAACCATGGAATACCCCAACTGACGTATCGCTCCATCTGTCGTTGGCACACTCACACCTATGGGCAACTTAGAGCAGCCAATCCACCTAATGTGCATGTCTTTGGACTGTGGGAGGAAACTGGAGTACCCAGAGGAAACCCACGCAGACACGGGGAGAACATGCAAACTCCACACAGAAAGGCACCCGTGTCGAACCCGGGGCTCAAACCCAGGACCTTCTTGCTGTGAGGTGGCAGCGCTAACCACTTAGGCACCGCTCTGCCCCATTGCAGCACTGTGAAGTTCTTGTCTCATATATTCCTCTGGGGTTAGAAGGCAGGATCAGCCATGATGGGGCAGAGAGAGTTAACAGTGACAGCTTGGCAGTACTGGGGCTTGAACCCACAACTTCTGATCAGTAAACTCAGAGTCTCAGGATAACAATTTAAAGCCAGAGTTATTGAGAATGTTAAGACTTTTGACTCTGAGGATGATGGCAGAGCGGTTATAAATGCATTGCTGGATCAGTGGGCAGTAATCATCCTTGAATTCTGCTTTAATGAAAGCTAATCACAGACAAACAACTCTAATTGTGTTAAGCTTGGAATTAAATGCTTCCAACATGCTATATTTTCTACTATTTTTTTTATTTAGCTTAATAAAACATTAATGAAAGAAAAAATGTTTATTTGTTAATCACAGAAAAGACTGATTTGACTTACGTAACAATTAGAGCAATAGATAAAAGCCTGCAAATTGACCTGCTTGGGGGGGGGGGGTCAACAAGGGGCCACTTTTGCAGTTAAAAGAGTATTACTGGTGAGCTGAGCCAACTTACTTAATTCCTCACCAGTAAACTGACCAGGACATGAGCGGAGAAATGCTGATTAAAAACCAGGACTGACCATCATCGCACAATGGATTAGCAGTGGGCAGCTTGTACACTCATTTCCTTAAAGATTGTTTCGTTTAATTTCAGTTCCACAGTGGGATTTTTTTTTGCAATAGGTATTATGAAAAAAAAGAGTCCATTTATATTGTGTAATTTACATTTAGATTCCTAATAAGCAAGCCAGGGGTAAGAATGGCAAGGAAAAACTCCCTGAGAAGACATGAGGGAAAAACCCTTGAGAGGAACCAGATTCAAAAGGGAACCCATCCTTATCTGGATAACACCAGATAGTGTGAATATAATATCTTAGAGTATACAGGTGTATAGTAGAATATACAGAATATATACATAGGTATAAGGGTGTCAGAGTAAACACTACGCAGTTGCCAAACACTATGCAGAAGTTCTTACGTACAAATAAATGGTATGAAAATTTTTGTTGTTCTGACACATGGGAAGGTATGGGTACAAAATACTTATTTGCGTGATTCCTCCATATTTCATCAGTTGAGCAGAGCTGCAAAGTTAATTTGTAAACATTAGGCCACATAAGAGGATCATATTTCCATGTCACTCTTTTATACCCAAGCACTGTTGATAGCTAATCAAAGATCAGTCCAATATTTCCGTGTGCATAAGTGCAGCAGCTACTCCAGGCCTCATGTTTGTTTTGCTTCTTGTTGTCTATTTGCACTGTAATCAGTGGTGGCTTGTCCATAAGGAAGGTGGAGTCAAGCCTCACCATTTAAACCAGCCACTGAACTAATGTTAGTATTCTATACTGAACAAAAATATAAACGCAACACTTTCGGTTTTGCTCCCATTTTGCATGAGCTGAATTCAAAGATCTGAAACATTTTCTACATACACAAAAGACCCATTACTCT
>JAQMCW010159324.1:0-11849 GCA_030068335.1 Chrysichthys cranchii | reverse complement strand
TGAGTTTCCATTATTTCTTATGGGGAAACCCGCTTTGATATATGAGTGATTTGGATTACAAGCACGTCTCCAGAACGGATTACGCTCGCGATCCAAGGTCCCACTGTATTTAGATCGGATCCAGCTTTAACAGCCCCAAAATTGGATTAGCTTTTGCTTTAACAGCTCTATGTTTTGGATTGCATCACATTCCCACAGCTCTATGCATATACTGGGTTCTCTTTTGACATTTTGATTGTTTTTTATTCTCTACAATGGAACACCTTGTACATAAGTTTGCGCATTGCCTTAGACTGAGCTACTGTACTTATTGTAGATGAACAATCACGCAAATACACACACATCCTGTAAGGAGCATAGTGTTTTAATTCTATTTTATTTCTTTTGGGCTGTTTACAACAGGCATTGAGACAATGTAGACAAATCAGTTCTACAGACATTTGCATGTGTTCTTCTAATCATTTATAATGGCACTGATAATGACAACAATGGTAACAAAACAGAAACAAGAAAAGAAACCTTGACAGAGATTTACTCTTCTGAGGGATACTGAATATGGCAAGTGTGATATAACATTGTAAAGGCAGCTTTAAAGCACAGGTTCTCATATCATATAGGAAATAAGACCAGTGATTGATATTAAACATTTGTTAAAGAGCAACTCATGAAAAATGTAACAAAACCAAGACCTTAAGCTCTATACTAGTATATTTTACAAATGGTTACTTTAAGGTGTCTATCTCATTCACATTCTGTTGAAATATCTGACGAAACCTGGCAGTTTACTAGACAGGAGTGAAAGATAATTGACAACCAGACTTTGTAAATGTATTGTATTTTAGATGTGAGGTAGTTATGGGAGGTTTACAGATTGGTTATAAATGAGAAACTGGAGAAAACAGGAGATTGTTAAAACCCATCTCTATTGTGTTTACATTGTGCTTTTATTTCTGGATTAATCCTGTGTTCATTCCTGTCCTGATACTGGCTGGTTACCTATGGTGTGCACCTGTTCTGTATTTAGTCCTTTATTAGTTTGTTTATGAATAGCCCACTGTTACTTTTTTATTTCAAAGCCACTTCATGCATTTCTATTATTAAAGCCTTGCTATGTGTGCATTATTTCACGGTTTTAAAAATTGATTATGACACCCACTTGGATCTCTGACAGTGCTTATCCTTGATATAGCACATTGTGAGTTTGCACATTTATGTCCTGACTGCTATTACTGCACGTAACCCTGACACACAAATAACATGGAGCATCATTTGATGGGTGTCTTCCTCCCAAAGGATTACACCATTAACTGGAGATGCAAACGATGTTTAAACACAGGGGTGTGAATAAAGAGGAGTTGCTTTTTATGTATTTGCAATGTGAATGTAGTACCATATGTTATATTTACATGTCATTTTTTTCATGAATTGGATTTTGTGGGTTTAGCAAGGGGAAGAATGTGGTCAAAAGAATGGTTCCATCCTGTTTTACTAGATTGGATGGGTTGTAGAATTATCTGTAGGAGACATGGATCAAATAAATTTTACACCTTAGTTTTGGAGTAGTGGTTGGTGGAGTAGTAGAAGTAGTGCTGATTGAAGTAGTGATTGAAATGCTAAGACATGATAATTGATTATCTGATGTATAGGAATAATGGCTGAAAGAAAGCATTCTAAGTTACTAGATAAACTATTGGTAGACGTAGTGATACTAGTAACGGCTTGAGAAGGGGTTGGATGGGAAGCACTGGAGATGCTCATTGGTCCAGGAGGTGTTCCTGATATAACACTAAGAAGAGCTAAGTGTTAGTATTTTTCAGGATGGATTTAGGGTTGGTTTTCATGCCTTTATTTCATTTCTGTCATTGACATTAATTTGGCAAGAATAGATATGTTGCTGTATGGGGACCTTAAAGTTATTTAAGTTTGTAGATTAAGTGTATGGCTACAAGAAGAATCAACAGGTTAGGTGCATCTAATAAAGAGGCCAGTAATTGTACCCAGTGTTTAAACACACTAAACCACAACTGACACTACATCCAATAAGATGCCACTGCCATGTCAGTGTCACTGCTGTTGGGCTAGGATTAGTGGTAGTGGGTCTCCAAGTGGTAGGGGTAATGGTTCCTCGAGTGGCAGGGGTAATGGTTCGTTGAGTGGCAGAGGTAGAGGGTTGGGGAGAGGTTGGGAGATTGAAGTAGAAGAAACTATAGGAATAGTGGTTGTCGGAGTATTTATAGTTATAGTGAAGGGAGTAAATGGAGTAGTAGTGGTTTGACTTGTTGTAGAAGCAATTGCAGGAGTAGTGGTTGAAATAGTTTTATAGGCAGATGTAGAAGAAGTGATTGGGGTCTTGGTAAAAGTAATTGGAGGAGTAGTGGTAAGAATAGTTGTAGGAGTAGTTCTTGCGGTAGTATTTGGAACAGTTAGCGGTAGGGGTAGTGAATCATTGAGTTGCAGAGGTAGTGAGTCATTGAGTGGCAGGGGTTGAGGTTCGGCAAGTGGAAGGGGTTGTGGTTCAGTGAGTGGTAGGGGAAATGGTTCAGTTAGTCTTAAGGGTAGTGGTTTATCAAGTGATAAGGGGAGTGGTTCAGCAAGTGGTAGAGGTAATGGTTCATCAAGTGGGATAGAAGAAATTGTCGAATTACTAATTTTAATAGTTGTAGGAGCAGTTGAAATAGAAATTGGAAGACTAGTGGTTGGAACAGTTGTAGGAGTAGTTGGAGAAGTAGTGGTAAGGGTAATTGGAAGAATAGTGGTAAGAATATTTGTAAGAGTAGATGGAGGACCAGTTGTTGGAGTAGTGGTAGGAGTGGTGCTTGGGAAAGTAGAGTCAGGAGTAATTAGAGCAACAGTAGTAGTAGGAGTAGTTGGAGTAGTAGTGGTTGGAATAGTTGTAAGAGTAGTTGGTGGTGGAGTAGGGCTAGGAGTGGTGGTTGGATGGGAAGTGCTCATCGGTGCAGGAGCTGATCCTGGTATGACTGTGTGAAGAGGTTAGTATTAGTATTTTACATTATGATTGTTATATTTTCCACTTCAGATAAGTCAACATTTATTCTTACCCTGTGTGAATTCAGGGTGGACTTTCAGGCCATTTATTTCATTTCTGCCTTTGAGGGCCTGCAGAAATAGGTATTTAATGACCACAGAATTGGTTTGGCCAGAAAGGAACATGATTCTGGTCTGAACAGCCACAGATCCAGCCTTGTTACTAGATGTGGAGCCAGAGAGATAATAATGTAGTAAGATTATAATCTGAATCAGAATGTTTTACTCTCTAAAAAAAATGCATCATTGGTTGATGTAGTGGAGTGCAGACTTCCTCACAACCTTTACCAGGGCCTGAAAGAGTGGCATTACAGTAACTTCACCCTTGATTGCACATTATGAAAGCAATGTTTTAGACATTTTTGATTTACTATTCTGGCATACAATAAACGTGAAGGTATGTATGAGGCAATAGAAAGAATTGAAAAAATATATTTTATTAATTGAACTATTTGCAGAGAAATTGATAAAGTGCCTATATAATTCGATACTGAATACTAAACATACAGATCATCAGACTTGAAATAATTTTCTGCGCCCTAAATTGACTATAAGTGGAATCCATTATTATTTTTTGTCTGGTGATAAGCAGTGGTACGCATCATATTTCGGACACTGGACTCTAAAAGCCAAGGGCTAGTGATCTGTTTTGTCATGTCAAACATTTCCAGGTCAAATCCACTACCCCCCCTTAGACTGCCAACAAAAGACTTAAAATGGCCTCTAGGAAGTATCATGTCCAAGTAACAGCTTTTTATTGGTTGATTTCAAGTCACTCCTTCATTGTTAAGACTTTTACTGTGAAATAATAAGTACTTGGAATGTCTTTACAAAGTGAAATAAATGAGTTTGCTACACTGTGTAATAGAGGGTTAACAGGCGAGGGTCAGACAGCCATGCAGGTCTGTTAGTCTATTCATGTACAGTTAAATGCCATCATATGACTAGATGTCATTGTATGTGTTGGCCTGTGAAAAGTCCAGATTTAAAATAAAATGATCGCCAGTGACTTATCCCAGGTGGAACCATTCTTTTGCCCACAAAACGGTACTCATTCTGAAAGGACAAGAGCTGGAGTCACTTTTAGAGTACATATTGTTACTGCCTACAGAACAGTGTGATTTAAGGTTGAAGATGAGGTTTATGGCTACAAGGAATATCAGGGGGTTATGTGTGTGTGTCTAATAAAAGGGCCAGTAATTGTACCCAGCATTTAAACACACTAACACGACGAATAATACAGTACTACACCCAGTAAGATGCCACTACCATGTCATTCCATTTGCTTTTGGGCGAGTGGTGGGAATAGTGGTTGGGCGAGTGGTGGGAATAGTGGTTGGGCGAGTGGTGGGAATAGTGGTTGGGCGAGTGGTGGGAATAATAGTAGTAGCACTTGAGAGATATGGGTCACATGAAGAGAGATAAAAGGTAGGATTATTGGTTGAAATAAAGGTTTCACATGGATAAGTGGTTAGACGAATAGCTGAACTAGTGGTGGTTGTAGTGGTCGGAAGAGAAGTACCGGAGACACTTGGAACAGGACCTGATCCTGGTATGACTGGATGGAGAAAGTAGTGTTAGTATTTTTATTATGATAAGAAAAAAATTCTTTCGAAGCTCAGCCCACTTGCTTACCCTGTGTGAATTCAGGGTTGATTTTAAGCCCGTTAATTTCATTTCTGCCATTCATGGCCTGCAGAAACAAATATTTGATCACCACAGAATTGGTTTGGCCTGAGAGGAACATGAGGGTGGCCTGAACAACCACAGATCCAGCATGGTTACTAGACATGGGGCCAAAGACAGAATAATTAGGAGGAGAATTTACGATCTACAGGAAATGTCTAATACTGCAGTGACTTGACTCCCCCATTTGACTCAGATACAAAGAACTGATTTATTTCTGAGTTCACCATATAAACTTCTAGCCTTGGCATGCCTGTGTAAGTTAGTTTGGTTGCATAAGCACAGATCGTTGTTTTAAGGGATGTGTTTAATCTATTCACAATGTACCTTAACAACACCTAGTACTAGAAACGTACTTACCAATATGTGCTTTTTGTTATTATCGAGTGCAATAAGCTTTCCCACTTTTGATATATGCTCATGAACATAAGGCGAGAATAAAATCTTGGGTCAGGGTGAAATAAAGCCTTCAGGTTTGTGTATTTTTAGAGTAAATAATGTTGCAGGATAAGAAAGTAAACTGTTATTTAAGGTCATACCTGAAGGTCATGGACGTTACACCTTGATAAAATGTGTGTGTGTCACAAGTGGGGCAGCCGTAGACAGAGTAGAGCTGCGAGGAAAGAAAAAGCTCACATTTAGAGACTCTTGAATCATTCTTTTTATATATTACTATGTTAAGGCAGAGTGTTGACTTATACCAACAGGACATACAGAATGTCGATGACCTGGCTGGCATTTGTGTCCTTTATTTTTCTTCTCACATTGTCTCACTGGTAAATATGTCTCAAAATAACGGTCCCTGTTTGGATTTGCTTCGGCTAGTTTTATCATTTTCATCAAGTTTGAAAATGCAAATCGTAAAAAATGCCGGAAAAGCTTTGGTGAATGTGCTCTTTATATCGCTGTCGAACTGCAGGCTGGTAGCAACTGGAAATACTGAAAATATTGTGTGAATATAAAAATCCATTTTGGCATTCAGTATTTAGCACATGAGATGGCAAAATTTAATGAAGATCCAGCTTAGATAGAGTATGAAGTACATGCCTTGCACTTGATGTTTAAGCTTGACAAATCTCACAATGGATAAAGTTAGAGATTTTTCCTATAAGATGTTAACAAGGGAAATGGCTCACCGCGCTGCTAACTTCCTCATACATCACTTTATAGTCTTGAGATTGAGAGTTGAGGAGAGAATCATTGTAGATGCGGTTGGTGATGTCCATGGTGAGGTCATAAGTGAAGGATGGGTCCGTGTTCGCTGCTTTTAATGTCACCAAACTTGCACCTTCAACAGGGCCTACAAAAAAATAAATAAATAAATATTGGAAAGATATTGTTGTCTGTTATATATTTATGTTGATATGACTTGGAAAAACAATAAAAAAATTTTTTATTTATTCTGATAATATAGCAGTGACACCTGCTATACCTGAAGTTTCTGAAACTGAAATAAATCGTTCTCATTAAAGCTACCTTCGTGTGTGTGCACGAACAGATCCAGCTGCAGGCAGAATTTTACATTCGATCATTATGGTCAGGAACATCATGGCAAGATTGGGCTGTCAAGGGTTTCTTTAAACTGTTCTTTTTCTGGGGGGAAGATCATTGTATAACGCACATCTTTAACTTTTATGGGGGAAAAAAAACATTCATTTATTTTGGGTTTTCGGAAACCAACACAGAGTCAAAAACATACATACACTTAGATTATTCATTCAATCAGGCTGAAAGTTACAAAATATACAAAATATCCATTAACTTGCCAAGGTTGTCATTAACATTAACTTCCTTTTAGTGATCTACAGCTTGTAGCTTCTTTTAGCACAACATAAAAAGGGTTTGTTTGACAGCGCTCATTGGCGTGACCAACACACAGTACATACGGAGAGCTCAGTGCTGATCTGAGAAACAGAATCATAGACTTATACAATTCAGGAATGTCTCTTGGTGCAATGTCTAAACGACTGCAGATTCCAAGATCATCAGTTCAAACAATTGTATAGAAATACAAGTTATCGGGAGGTACAGCCACTTTACCACGGTCTGAAACAAGACCCAACCTGTCACCCTTAGCTAAAAGGAAATTGGTTGGATGGTTGGATGGTCAGGAACAACCCAGGAACCATCAAGGCACAGACCTGCCATGAAGTGGAAGCCACTGGAAAACTGTCTGCAGTAGAGCGAGATTTACATCACTATAAGTTGAAAGGCTGCTATCCAAGAAAGAAACCTTTGCTCCAAACTCCATACCTTTAAGCTTGACTAAAGTCTGCAGCTAATTACATGGACAAAGAAAAAGTCTTCCAGAGGGAAGATGACTTAATGAAGTAGATGCTACAGTAGATGCCACAATGACTGGAGGTTTGTTTGGAGGAGTAAAGAGGAGGCATTCAACCCCAAGAACATCGTACCCACGGTTAAGCACCTGTTAAGCATGGCTAAACAAACTGGATGGAATGATGAAAAACGAGGACTACCACATAATTCTAATTCAGCTCGATGGTTGAAACTTGAAACTAGATGTAATTAGATGTTCCAGCAGGACATTAAGCACAAACACACATCAGTGCTGGTTGAGGAATGGATGAAGCAGGCTAATTTTAAACTTTTGTAATACCCTTGAACCTCAAACCTATTGAAAACATGTGGACAGTGCTTAAAAATCAGGTGTGTGCCAGGACAGCAACAAATTTTTACTGAACTCCAACCAGAACTCTGCCAGAAGCTTGTTGATGGTTACCAAAAGCATCTGGTCTGGTGAAACATGCTAAGGGATATTTAGTTAAATATGAGGTTAATAAATGGTGCTGTATGTATATTTTTTAATATTCAGTATTGCATATTTCTCACCTGATATTGCTAACACAGCAATGCAGAGAGCCACCCATGCATACCGCATCATGAAGACCTCCATCTGGGAAGAAACGCAAAGTCTGTGTTGGATGTGGAGGTGAAATACTCTGAGACGTCAAACAGTGTGAGCGTAGCTTAAAGAATCAAAACCATCTCAATGTGAAGCAGCTGATACCCCTTATGAAGAGGCCGAGATATAGAAACAGGTGGGGCTAAACAAGAAAAACACACAACTATCAGGAAACTTTTTGTTATTAATGCGTTTACTGTAAAACTGATTCATTAGCTGGAATCCTGGCTAGTTTGTTTGATGTAAAAATAGTATTATCTATATCAGGTTGTGTCAATATTTTATGGTACCTTATTCTTTCCGATTCAAATCTCATGATGTGTTTGCTGAAATTTTTTTTTGCCAAAATAGGCCAGCACAGTGGTGTAGCGAATACCACTATTGCCTCACACCGAGTAGGTTCCTGGTTTGAACCTGTCAGCTGATTGGGGCCCAAAAGCATGCAGATTAGGTCAACTATCTACACTAATTTATCTGTTTGCGTAAATGTGAATGTGAAAGGTTGTTCGTCTCTGTGTTAGCCCTGTGACAGATTGGAGATCTGCCCAGGGTGTACCCCACTTTTCACCCAAAGTTCCCCAAAGCTGGGATTGCCTCCAGTTCCTCTGTGACCCTGAGAGATAAATGGTATGGATAATGATTGGATTTTTTTTTTTGAAGATCATTATAATTAGAAAGAAGAAGCATTTCTCAGCATAAGGTTGCGTGTGGAAGATTCACCAATAATTCCATGGTAGTGTTTTAGCTCAGGGTCATGAAGCATTACACCTTGAATGTAACTGAATGCGTATATAATTTCACTCCTCTGCACTCAGTTGGCCCTATAATGAGCTTATCTACTATATCTATGGAACACAAGGAGCGCTTTCAGTGACACAGTCAAGGTGAAAAGATAGCGACAAATATACAGCACCCACAACGGAGAGTTTAGAGTTTACCCGACTAAAGCCATCAAGGGCAGAAAACAGTTACAGGCTGATTTTTACTCCATATTGACTGTGGCCTCTTTTTTTCATCAGGACTAATTACAATGAACAAGAAGTATGAAAATATGAATTGTGTAAATGACAGGAATCAGTTGAAGACAACTTTATTAGTAAATGTTAGCTACATGTTTTGAAACCCATGTTCTCTTTTTTTTTTAAAGTAACTGGAACTATCCATCCATCCATTATCTGTATTGCTTATCCATTAAGAAGCACAGGGAACCTGGAGCCAATCCCAGCTGACTTTGTGCGAGAAGTAGGGTACACTCTGGACAGGTTGCCAACCTGTTGCGGAGCGTGGCATTGGCATAGAATCAAATACATAATTCATGAGGTTGATAGACAGAGGCAAGATCAGGGTTTCAGGTATTATAAAAAGTTTCCAGACAGACTAAAGGGCAAGACTGATAAGATATGGAGGAATCACTGTGGACATTCCTAGTGGACATACCTTCTGTTCAGATGGATGTGGGAGCGCTCTCTGGTGATTTAGCTCAGGACCACATGACACAAGCTTTAAAAATATTTTTCGTAAATTTTTATTTATTCACTTGAAATTGTTAAATAAATCCAAGCAAATTTTCCCATAAGAAAGCATTTAAATTCAATTAATTCCTTCACAGGTCTACCAAATAACAATTTTTGTTAGTTCATTTTCTGGTTTTTATAGTAAAAACACAATATACAGTAAATCCCCGTCTTTAGCGGGGGTTACAGTCCGAAACATCCCAACAAAGACAAAAATCCCTAAATGTTTTTTTTTAATACTTTAAGCCTTAAATGATCCTCCCACACTCTTTAAACACTTTCTAGATACAATTAAACACAAAGAAAACATTTGTGAGCATATAGCGAGGTGAATTTTGTGTAGAATGAGTAGAAGCATGACATCGAAGGACTGGGATGTTGGCGAATGCTGGTTGCGTACGCTTCATAGCTAGCAGCCAGTCACAACCAAGGTGAAATGAATAGGGCCAGACTCATTCCTCCAGCAAAATGTTTCATTTTCATAAACAACGCTATGTTCTTTGTCTCTTGTGTGAATATTAGATACACTGTACTGTATTTTATAATTTATTAATATTTTACTCCATTTTAATTAATGCTTATGTTGTATAACACCAGGGAAATTCACAAAAAATCGGCTAGAGACCGATTCGTATGCATTGTCTCAGTGCGTGGAGGCTTGGGATGACGTAGCTTTAGGATGGCGTCAGTCAAGGAATCCGTTCGTCGACCAAATTTTATATGAAATTTTTGGTCGCAAACCAAATTGTTCGTAGGCCACAGCGTTCGGGAACCGCAGGCATCACTGTATACTGAATGGGCTGCTCTGAAAATCTACTTAAGCGCTTGTACAGCCTGACTCTGAATATGAGGAACACCATTTAAAATTAGGTGGTAAAAAAAAGTGACTGAGGAAACTGTCTACATGCACGCAGTATCATACAGTAGTTAGGAGACACACAGTACGTGTACAAATATGTGAACATGAAGTAGCTCTTATCTGACAAATATTTATTCAGAGCACTTTTTCACCATCAAACGACAACAGTCCATCCACCAAACTGTTAAACAGTAGCGATTTGTTCTGAGATCTCGTCCAGATTATTAATTTATGATGTGAAATTTGCAAATGTAAGATTAAATCTGAAGCATTTGATTAGAAAGAGACAATATGTGTGATAAACAGTCAGTGACAGAACTCATTAGAAAGAATAATAATAATTCTTATTATTATGCCCATATACCCATTATGCCCATATCATGTTCACTAAAACAAATTAAGTCATGTTAAATATAACTTAATTTGACTTAATTTGTTTTAGTGAACATGATTTTAATAAATGCAACCGATGTACAAGATTTTTTTATGTTGACTCAACAGCCCATTTTTTTCAGTGTAGCCAGGTGCAACATTTCAATCCCAAAAAAAGACTTAAACCAGAACATTTATACGTCTTTAAACACAGTGGTAGCTCAGGGGTTAAGGTGTTGGAATGATGACTGGCAGGTTGTGAGTTGAAGTCCCAGCATCACCAAGCTGCCGCTGCTGGGCCCTTCAGCAAGGCCCTAAACCCTCACCTGCTCAGTTGTACAAATGAGATAAAAGTGGATAAGAGCACCTGCCGAGTGATGCTAATGTAACGTTTAAAAATCCACTTCACCCAGAAATAATTACTTAGTGAGTCCAATGTCTTTTACGTAATCGTAATCTAATATGTTTGCTCGTTACAACTTCAAAAAAAACCCTAATATACACAATGAAATGATTGGATGATCTTTTGACAGCCCTTTTTTGCTTTTCTTTTTTTTTTTTTTTAAATCACGCCACTTTGGATTTGATTACCTTGCTGTCGGGATGTAAAGAGAAATTAAAGAATGTAATGTAAAGAAATATAACATAAAATTGCTTCTGCAAAAATGACCTACACCCTGCCTTTCATAAAGCACATTTAATAAAGCTGAGCTTAGACACTTGTGACCATCACTGCATGTACTACTGGCAAACAAATCACATGGAGCATGTTTCAGTGGTTGCCCTCCTCCCAAAGGATTATGTGAAGTTGGCTGGTGACGCAGAAGGTGGCTGAACACCGGGGGTGTGAACAAGAGGCCGAAAAGGGTTGCTCTTTAAAGATAGAATATTATACTTTAATCGAACCTTTCAAGGGTTTCATGAGTTTCAATATGAATTGAATATCTTATGTCTGGCTACAGGCAGCATGGAGGTGTAGTGGTTAGCATTGTCGCTTCACGACAAACAGGGCTGGGTTTGAGCCCCGAGGCCAAGTGTGGACTTGTGTGAAATAATCTTTTTCTTTTAATAGACTAACATAGTGGTGGTGGGAGTAGTTGTAGGAGTGTTGTTAGGAGTAGTTGTAGGAGTGTTGTTAGGAGTGTTGTTAGGAGTAGTTGTTAGGAGTAGTGGTAGGAGTAGTGGTAGGTGTAGTTGTAGGAGTAGTGGTAGGTGTAGTTGTAGGAGTAGTGGTAGGTGTAGTTGTAGGAGTGTTGTTAGGAGTAACTGTAGGAGTGTTGTTAGGAGTAATTGTAGGAGTGGTGGTAGGAGTAATTGTAGGAGTGGTGGTAGGAGTGTTGTTAGGAGTAGTTGTAGGAGTGTTGTTAGGAGTAGTTGTAGGAGTGTTGTTAGGAGTAGTTGTAGGAGTGTTGTTAGGAGTAGTGGTAGGTGTAGTTGTAGGAGTGTT
>JAQMCW010159225.1:0-11856 GCA_030068335.1 Chrysichthys cranchii | reverse complement strand
GGAAGTTAATATCACCAACCATTATCCATATAAATGGCCCACCAAGGTGTATCCATATAAATGGCCCACCCTGTATACACAAACATACATACTCCCTATCCCTAATGAGCAGCAAAAACTCCCTGAGACGACAAGAGGAAGAAACCTGAAGAGGAACCAGACTCCAGAGGGAACCCATCCTCATTTGGGTGACACCAGATAGTGCCATTTGTAACAACCCACATCTACATCCATGTGTAATGTGGTTGAAAAGTTCAGTTGTAGTACACCAGTTGCACCGTAGTTTAAGAATAGTCTGCTCGGTTTCAACTGATCGCCAACAGAGCCTCGGGCACAAGACGATCCACGGCAAGCAAGTGCTGGGCCACCGCAGCAGAACCGCCCATGCCAGCAGCAGGCCAACACCATCCCCACATCTCCTGGATGCGCACCGAGGCAGTCCACATGGGCCACTCAACAGCAGCAAGTACACCCCAGATGATGACGCCAGATCAGGAGCAGGACGACACTCACTGATCTCTCAGGAACAGCATGTGCAGCTCAACAGAGAGATAATAATGGAATTATTACCAGTGACTTTTGTCCCCGATTGAATGTATGCATCTTATTTTACTTCAACCAGCAGAAATATCCCCAGGTCCAAATTGACTTGTTGGTAAATATTTCATGATATCCTGTGGACAAAAGAAGAGATTCTGCACATTTTCTTTAGGATGAGGACACTCCTGGGCTTTTTTCTCTAATTTTCTGCCAAAACCAATATGAAACCAAGTACCGACAGACTATAAAATGCACAACAATAACATATTGACACTTTGGGGACGTTTGGTAAGTTGTTGGGTTTGCAATACATGGGGTGTATAATAGTGTGCATGGAATTTTTCATATAACAACAGCATGAACATTGTGAAGACACTTCCACCACAGTGATTTACACAGAGATTTCTTTTCCTAAGTAAACCAATCAGAATCATTACAGATAGACTTTTGCAAGTACTGTGCAAAAGTCTTCAACCACTCCTCGTTTCTTCATATTTTGCTTCCAAAGAGCCAGACGTTATCTGAAACAAACAAACAAACAAACAAACAAATAAATAAATAACTTCTTGGAACACTATCAATCATGGGTTAGCCTCCTCAAAGCCTGGATCTCAGCATTATTGAAGCAGCGTGGGATCATCCTGAAAGAGAATGGAACAAAAGACAGCCAACATCCAAAGAAGAGTTTGTGTAACGTCCTTCAAAAAGCCTGAAGAGCTATTCCTGAAGACTACTTTAATAAATTACAAGAAAGCTTGCCTAAGAGAGTTCAGGCTGTGTTTGACATTAAAGCTTGTTAGAATTATCCAAACTCTTTCTGTCTTATATACTTTATTTGGATACGTTTGCACGCGTTGCAGTAATTCACTGTGCCCGTTGTCTCTTTTTCCTAGCAAAACAGAAAGACATGATGGATGAGGGGTGGCTCAAGACTCGACACCAGGAATTGTACATAACAGACACACACTGTCTGGAAATCCTGTCCCATGGAAATAGTCCTTTTTGGCTCTGCAGAGCTTGTCAAGCTGAGTAGGGGCAACATGGTAATCCAAGTAGATCTGGCAACATGGCATTTGTTTGCATGACTACATTACACTATGTGTTTTTTAAGCACACATCCTGGAGACCATTCCAAAATAAAAAACCCCAAGTCAGCATTTTAGGGCCTACAAACTTGTGCACCGAGGCTTTCTTATCAGTTATTCCCCAGACTGTATCTTCTATACAGTATCTACAGAACGGAGCTTCGCTTGATCTTTGACTGCATCTAACTGATCTTCCAACTCCCATTCACCCTTTTCCCTCAGGAGGGATACAAGGCCGGGGAATGTCAATGAGGCGTTATTATTTTTAATTAGCCTTTGAGTCTGTCATCCTTTAAAGGCAAGCCGAGTGCGCTTCTTAAATTTCGGTGACTTTGCGACTCGGGTGCAGCTGTGGGTGTGGAACCAGCGTGCAGTACTCGACGGAGCAAACATCGCCATATAAGGCCACATGCTCGGAGAGTAAACAACAATAATGAGTGTGTCACACTGAGAGCTGCGCCTCTAAATTACTATGATAGAAGACCTCCATGGTGTGTTGAGCACCGCATTTTTCTCCAAACTCTTCAACTTGCTGTCACTCTCTATGCTAATCCGTTGCCTTGTCATACAATTTCATCGTCTTCCAGAGCACATGTTTGATTTCACAAAAATGATCCATCAAAGAGATTTGAAAGCCTAGGAAAAGGGCTTGATGTCAGTTGAGAATATGTGTTAAAGGGGTTGACTGCTAAACTAACAGGCTATTTGTGAAATACAGTGATGTACTGTGTTCTGGAGGAGCAATACAACACTGGCAAGCATTCATTTAACCTTCTACATGAAACTGAAATGCAGTTAGCAAATACTGGTGCGTACACCATGTCATGAATTCATGTACCATACAGGGAATAAAACACACAACAGGGCATGCTGTTATAGGAAAATATTGAGCCTGAGACCAAGCGCAGTTATTGCTACCACCCTAAAGGTGATTATTTTCCTATAACGGCACACCCTGAAATGTTTTGTTGTTCTGATAGCAGAGCAATTTGTGAATGAATTGAAATTTCACATTTACTAAAGAAGAACATCATATGTACAGTCATCCCTCGCCTATCGCGGGGGTTACGTTCCAAAGCCCCCCGCGATAGGTGAAATCTGTGAAGTAGCGGCCTTATATTTGTTTTATTATTTAGATATTTTTTAAGGTTTTATAAACCCTGCCTACTCTCTTATTAACCTTTCCCACTCTCTTACAAACACTTCCTATGCTCCTATGCTGAGATGAACGGTCCCTGAGCCAATCAGCGCCCAGGATACAGAACACAGTGCTCTGGTTGGTCGCCTCCCATCCATCAGCCAATAGTGCGCTGTGTACAATCTCACGCAGGCGAACTAGCTCAAGCGGTAGTGGCGTACACTGCGTTTTCATTGTGTATTCATATAAAAACCGCGATAGGTGAACCACGATATGGCGAGGGACGACTGTATTTCCGTTTATAGTTACACGTAATGTTCTGAGATTTCCCAAAAACGAGTTAGTTCCTGTTCTTACTTCCTTTAAAGAAAACTTTCTCATTGAAGAAACTCCTCCCATGCCCTTACAGAAACCTTGACCATGTCATAACAATCATTGCACATTTTTGTTTTGTTAAATCGCAGTACATTTTAAAAACGTATTTAAAAACAAACCTATCACTTGAATTCCAGCTTCCAGAGCAGATGATGTAGAAAATTAGCCCGCACCTGTCGACCAATCAGATTAGAGAATTCCACAAAGTTGTGGTGTATGTACAAACTGTATTATGCATTAGTTGTTTTTTTGTTGTTGTTTTGTTTTCATTTAATATGCTCTTGATTAACAGTTAGCACTTGTCCAACATCCAGACACCACTTTATTTTTTATATTTCTTCAAGTGTAAAACACCACAAATGGGTTTATACTGTATATATTCCTCAGTTGTATGAAGAACTAGATGCAATGGTATGTTGCAATTACAGTATTTTCCGAATCCTACCACCTGCACACGTCCACTACATACAGTACATGCATAGGGACATGATGTTACTGTTGATGGGAACTATTTTACTAGGCATATATTGCTAAATTACAATAATGAAAGCCTTTCCTCAATGAGGGGGTGGAAACTGACTAAACTGAGCAAAATTCAGTATAATGCAGTAGTTCTATATCTGGCCTGTGTTGCTAGCCAGACTCAAATAATATCTTTATGTCAAATGAGAGAACACCACAGCTCATAGGCAAAATGTTATCCAAAGACTTTTTGTCAAGCACAGTCATTAACAGGAGTGGATAAAAACTTTCATGCTCTCAGGCATTCAAGTAGTCACTTCTTTTCCATAGTGAGTATTATTGCGCATAATTAGGTTGTCATATTTTTGAGTTAAATCACACTAACTGCTGCTATTTACCCAAGCTAATTGGGCTAATCAATGGTAATGGTTGTTCTGTCCATGGGAGGAAACCATCCATTTGTTCTAAAAGCTTTTCTGAGACGGGGCTGCAGCATGCTACGTACTGTGACCAAGACACATCAATGCCATTGACTGCTAAGCATTTATTTCACTCATCCTACAGGAAATCTCAACCTCATTACATTCTCCACATGTCAAATCCTGTGCTTGAAATGGACTTCTCTTTACTTCTCAAGCCTTCCTTCGGTACTCAAGCATGTATCAAAGGTGATAACGGTCTACTTCTCTGATGTCACTGTAGATGGAGAATGAAGCTTCTTTATCAACTGGAAACAGACATCAGGTCAGCATTGTAGATGAATTGGTGTCATTGTAAAGTATTTGATCAATTCTCTGACCTTTTGAAGAGGCGGAATTGATCTATCAAGCCGCAAAACACTTTCTGATCCATCATGTTCTGCAAAGTTGAATGCATGATTCAGAAATGGCTACTGGCCAGATACATGAACAAGTCAAATTAGTGTGAGGCCACACACACACACACAAAAAAAAAATTCTCCAGTGGGTGAGGCCAGGTCTGAGGGTGGTCTACTGACAATGCACAAATTTATAAACACAAGCGCAGCCAGGTCATTTCCGTAATGACCAACACACTCTTCCAAGAGCAGCACAATTTAGCATAGGGCTGCAAACAGGTGTGGGTAATCTACTAACAACACAGGTGCAGCTTGCTACTTGTAATCTGACAAACATCATAAACGTGTAGGTTTCATGCCTGTGTTTCTCACAGGAAAGACCAATGGCAACACAGACCAAGGAGAAGGCAGCGGAAGGGGTGGTTTTCTGCCGTATAATTGGAGGTATGAATGGAGGAATGTTAACAATATCAGGAAAATACTTTAAAATCACAATGTCCATGCAGTAAGGGGAAAGGCATGTTCCACAGAAGAAATAAAAGCAAAAACAGCATGACCTAAGGAGATGTCCAAAGGAGAAGGTCATGTTTAATAAAGCGTCAACAAAGGGGACAGGTGAGGTCCTGTTGAGGAAATCGCTCACTGGAGAACAAGTAACGGGGGCTGACGGAATCAATTTGCCCGAACACGTTTCAGGAAAGTTCCTCACAAGGTAAAGATTAGGCTACTTGTGTGAATGGAAAACGGAGACTACGTTTAAAAAGTCTGGCATCAGCATACAGTAATGCATTTATGTAGCTAAAATATAATTTTATCATTTTTGCAGGGAAAAACCGCGACTGCTGTCCACAGTTCTGAACTGGAGTTTGTGACGTCGGACTTTCGAGCCAGCAGAGACTTCAACTGCTTCACAATACTCTGCTTCTGCCCTGGAATCTACTCCCTCACCCCGAACAACCACCCTCTGTTGACATCGACTTTCAGTTGAGCTTGAGGTTTTATCTGCATCCATGCTGGACGTGAGGGGAGACAGGCAAGCTCTTGCGACTCACACTTGAGAGCTGGCTGGAGCAGTGTCAGGTCATGTCTGTGGGTGCTCTGGTCCAGGCCCATGAAGCCACAAATGAATTCTTGGTGTGCATCATCGATCACCTAACTCAGGACGGTGACACAACCTCCACAAGCTGCAGAAGGCAAATGAGCTCTGGATTAGCAAATTCCATTTCACACGCAGGCTCACGATGCCAATTTCATTTAAGCTGTTAGGTTGGAGTATTGAAAGTATTTTGTTCCTTCATAAAAATGGTGTAAGGTGTCAATAAATACATTACGATTTGAGTAACTTCGTGTTATTGACTATGCTACTTCTGGCAACTATTATTGTGTCCAACATATTTCATCTTGTCTGTCTAGCTATGATTGATTCAGACCTTTCTAGCAATTGGTTGTTTTATGATTTGCACAATTTTTACAGTCTCAGTTTTTAGGCCTCTGAAATGTTCTAGCCTTTTTAATAGCCTCATGTAGGCTAAATATAGTTAGTAATCAAGTTTTATTTTCAGAAAAAAATAGCACACAACTGAATTCTGCCTTTCAAAATCTACAACACTTGCGTTTATTGTCAAACCCAACTGGTAGACTATATTTATTCCATATGGTTATTATGGTTTTTTTAGACCAATGTGAACAATCTGGTAAAAATATCATGTGCTGTCCATGGTCCTGAACATTTTAATGTCGTTATGATGAAGATTTCAGAATCAGAATCTGCTTTAATGGCCAAGTACGTGTGTACATACAAGGAATTTGACGCCGGTGTATCCATTGCTCTGTTCGGTACAGAATAGATACTGAAAACTATTTTATAGTTAAAAAAAAAAAATTGGCCATGAGTATGTGTGTGGAAAGTGCATAGTGCAAAATGCAAGGTGCTACGGAGATAAATATAAATATGGAGTGAAGTAATGTATAATGATTGTTTCTCATTATATACATTTGGACAGTATGCATAGTGTGTTTTTACAGTTTTTGGGTATTCATCATGGCAATGGCCTGTGCAAAAAAGCTGTTCAGGTGTCTGGTAGTCTTTGTGTGCAGTGCTCTGTCGTGCCTGCCAGTAGCTGAAGCAAATTATGTCCAGGGTGTGACGGGTCTGCAGCCATGTTGCCTGCCCTTTTCTTGACCCTGCACAAGTGTATGTCCTGAATGGAGGGCAGGTCAGCTCCAGTGATTTTTTTTTTTCTGCAGTTCTGATTGTCCGTTGTAGTCCGTCCCTGTCCTGTTTGGTGGCTGATGCAAACCAGACAGTGATGGATGTGCAGAGGACAGACTGGATTACTGCAGAATAGAATTGGATCAGAAGATCCTGTGGCAGGTTGAACTTCTTGAGCTGATGTAGAAAGTACCTCCTCTTTTGGGCCTTTTTGATGATGGAGTCACTGTTGGATGTCCACTTCAGGTCCTGGGAGATTATAGATCCAAGGAACCAGAAGGTTTCCACAGCAGGCATGGTGATGTTGAATAGAGTCAAGGGGTTCAATGTTTCTGGGATCCTCCTGAAGTTCACCGTCATCTCCCCTGTTTTGAGTATGTTCTGCTCCAAGTTGTTCTGACCACACCAAACGGCCAGCTGTTCAACCTCCCGTCGGTATGCAGACTCGTCACCATCGCTGATGAGTCCAATGACCGTTGTGTCATCGGCAAACTTGAGGAGTTTAACAGATGGGTCACCTGAGGTGAGGTCATTCATGTACAGTGAGAAGAGCAGAGGGAAGAGGACACATCCCTGGGGAGCACCAGTAATGTTCATCCGGATGCTGGATATGATTTTCCTCAGCCTCGCCTGCTGTCTTCTGTCAGTCAGAATGTTTGTGATCCACTGACGGGTGGGGACTGGTACGGTGAGCTGGGTGAGGTTGGAGTGGAGCACTTCAGGTCCAACAGTGTTGAACGCCGAGGTGAAATCCACAAACAGAATCCTTGCATATGTTGCTGGGGAGTCAAGGTGCATTTCATGCAATCTTACATTTTTTGGTGTGAAAGATGACATGAAGTCCTACAACACTTGATGATAATAAAAGCTTGTTAAATAAAGTAGGGTTAGGGTCTTTTGTGAGCAGAGGCAAACAGCCCAGCTCAAGTGCTTATTGAAATATCTGATGTCTTTCATCTAGGGTGGCAGCATGTTGTAGAGGTTAGGACTGCCTCACAGCAAGAAGGTCCTGGGGTCGATCCCCAGGGGTCAACCTGGGTGCCATTCTGTGTGGAGTTTGCGTGTTCTCCCCATGTCTGTGTGGGTTTCATCCAGGCACTCAGTCCACAGACATGCACTACTTGGCTACTCTAAATTGCCCGTAGTTGTGAATGTGAGTGTGAATAGTTGTCTGTCTCTGTGGTGGATTGGCGACCTGCCCAGAGTGTACCCCGCCTCGCGCCCGAAGTCAACTGGCATTGGCTCCTGCTTCCCCCCACAACCCTGAACAGGATTAAGTGGTATATGAATGAATGAATGAATGAATGAATGTCTTCCGGGTCTGTCCCAAGGTATCTCCATCCTTCTGCTCTTCAACAGCCCTAGCCTTGTAATTTTGTGAATTATGCCACATCAATGGCAATGGCAGACCTTTTATGGGCTGTAGAGAAGTGCTCCTCCTGTTCGGTCTAGGACACAGAAACAGCTTTTCAAAACATCAAATGTGCACTCAATCATGTCTCTGGTACCGATGTGGGCCTGACTGTAGTACTCTGCGCTCCTCTGAAGGTGACCTCGGGTTCTGCACTGGTGTCATAATTCAGAGGTGCAAAGGTGTAAGCAAGGTCACCTTTAAGATAGAGAGAATGAGGTGATTATTAAATCATTAAAGCCTAACATGTAATAAAAAAGAATAACAAAAATGTTTTGAATCTACCTAATATCCAGACATCACTGTATCCTCCACCCCTCATTTTTTGGAAAAGCCTGCTCTTCTGGAAAATGAAGGCCTCATGAAAAGACCATGGGTGAATGTAGCTATGATGCTGGTAATTAGGCTTGTGGAGATGCACACTACCTGGACATTGATGTAGTGTGTGTGCTTCCTGTTGTGGAAAACACACGCTTCGTTTCAGATAGGGTATCAACTGAACATGTGTTCCATCAATGTCCCAGGGCATTTGGGAAAACTGCCATCACCTGAAATCACTGCTTGGCTTCTTGGAAAGTCTTCTGGCCATTTGGGAATGTTATATGCCTCTGAAATCTTCCAATTAGTGACCTCATAACAAGGAACAATGCAGGTGAGAATGCAGACGGTGAAATCTCAGCTACCAAACCCACGGTACATTTAAAAAGTACTGGAGGCCAAAAAAAGGGTTTCAAGAGATTTTGGTGTAACGTGGGTTGCGTGACTCCTTCTAGTTGGAGGTTTAGGTAGACTTTTCATTTCCCCCAGCAAATTAAGACTAACCTGCCTTGGCAATCGATATGTTCTGATTATGTCTTCCTCTGGCATTTCCTAATAAATGAACAAGAGTGGAGAAAATGGTCTTCTTGCTACCACAGGCTTTCTCCTAGTGGTAACAATCACATCCTTGTCAAGCTCAAAATGGGTAAAGACATGCTTTTTCAGTATTAAATAATGGTGCAATTAGCAGTATATTGACAACCCGTAAACCTTAGTAAATCATGTTGCGTGATTCATTTAAATACTTTCCTCTCCGTAATTTTGCAGTCTGAAAGCAAAACTCCTACAAATAAGGCAATAAGGCCAACTGCAAAAATACGACAAAAAAAAGTCTACACCTTTCCATATCTAACATTCCACTCCATGTGTTTAGTAAATCCCAAAGGGAAGTTGTTATTTTTTTTTTTTTTTTAAACACCGAAAGAAGTTTTGCGCTGGTGCAAACCATTAGTATATCTTACTCCATGTGTTTAAACGGTTACAAATACAGATATGAATAGGGGTAGGACTATTTTTTTTATTCTTTTTTAATCTATCTACCAGTAGCCTGACCTAAACATTGCCTTATTGGGTTCCAAAATAAAACTGCACCACTTATCTATATAAACTAGCCCAAAATTCTCAAAAAAAAAAAAAAAATTCTCTTTTTATTTATAGAGCCACCTCTCTCTATAGCCCACACACAGCGTGCTGCACACATGGAAGACTCCAAAAAGTGTATTTAAGTAACATTATTTTTATGTACTTGAACATTCTTTGCGCATGTTTTTGGTCATTCTTAATCATTAAGTGAATTTAAATATAAACCTTCCTGTAGAATCATATAAAGAAAATTGCCCTATTTTGACTAGCAGCCGCATTATTTTGACTATTGCTATTTTCAGTGTTAATATATATTCAGTGCTATTTTGACTAGCACCAGTTTTGTAGTAGATAACATCTGGTATATGGATAGCATATACTTTTTATCTTTCTGGAATGTAGCAAATTCAAAACCCCAAAAAATAAATCTGATTTTAATTTTATTAGGTTGCTATTGTTGTGATTTATAAACTACTAGTTGATTCCCCAGTGGCTTCTTACACCCACTGAGTGCAAGGGAAAGAAATAAAATGCGGTATTTATAAAATAAGTCTGTTAATTACCAATTTTATTTTTCAACAGATAGCGGTTGTATGTCATTTTCCGTTTCAAACGCGAAAAGAATTTTATATATTTAGATCAAAGTTTTCTTAATTAAATAATTCCTTCCCAAATAGATGTTTACTTCTTTTCAATATCAGTAAAATATCTCTCACACAAATAATAACAATTCGTAAAGACGATATAAAAATGGCGTCCACAAACGAAGTGATGAGTTAAAATGTAAGCGCCAGTTACGCCGTTTCCAGTCATACGCACGTATAATACTGTATGTTCTGTGGTCATACGTCATTTCCGCTTCAAACGCGAAAAGAATTTTATATATATAGATATCTACCTAGTCCATGGTCAGACTAGAACGAAACGATGCCTGAAAGTACTACAGAGCTTTCTTTATGATTAAGTTGAGTGAAGTGGTTGAAGTTGTGGAACTGTCAAAGTTCAGGAGTTCAGGAGAATAAAATTCTGCAAATTGATGTTCATTGTTATAATATTTGAATGAAGTTTGGTTGTTTTTCCAGCATATCTGTGTTTTGTTTCCAAGGCCATAGTGTTCAAATCCAAGTACGGATACGTATTCTGATATTCGGAGCACTAAACAGATACAGATAGTGGCACTGCGTTACACCCCTACTTCAAAGAATCATACTCCGGCTCTGACAGCCATCTCGGGGAACATATCCTTAATTTAGTTCTACCACTACAAAGTGTAAAGTGTCATCCATAGCTCCACTCTCCTCTTTGCTTCAAACCTCTCAAAACGCTTGTTGTCACTCGGATATTGAATTCACTCAACAGCCTTCCTCCAGTAGAAAAGATCAAACATAAAATGTGTGTGTTTCCTTGCCAAACCTTGAAAGGCTCAATCATGCACTATTTTCAAAACAGAACCTCAGAAATTCAGATTCTAGACCAAACAGAATGTTTGGCATGAGCTTCTCTTAGACGTAAACACGTTTCTGAGACAAAACACAGCTGATTCAGTGGTGACATTAACATTCCTTGCTGTGACCTTTAGCATGCGTCTTGTTTACAGTATGAGTTTGCCCTTAGAGTAATATGGTTTTATAGAATAAAAAGGCTTATTGTCTGTGAACTGAAACATTTAGTCCTTTTTGTAAACTAGCGCCTTTTCAAAAGTTGTTGTTATCCGGCTTTCGGATAACCGATGTCTAAAACTAATATTTCTACTACAGAACTGTTGAATTCCCAAGAAGGTGTTGATGAACATTTCATAAAAGCATCTCTTACAATTATTCCAGCTATAATTCAAATCGTAAGTTTGTTTGAATTGCTCTAAAATAGTATTGTTTAGTACCAAGTAATTCACAGGGACTTGATAGATGATAGACCCAAAGTTTATTGATACACAAAAAAAAAATTCTTGGTATTGGGAAGTTTCCTGCAAGGAGATGTTTATTTAACGCGTATGGAAGCAGGCCCGTATTAAGACAACGTGGACAACTAAAGCTCACTGCTGCCCCAACCTTATTATAATGTTGCGAGCGGAGGGGGGTCCGCGGCAACATATGGGGGGGTGGCGGCAAAATGTTGCAAGTGGGGTGTTGGGGCAGTGGCAAAGTGTGCCTTGTGGTGCCCCAACCCCGATGGCACCGGGCCACTGGCCCATATGGTTAATCCAGCCCTGTATGGAAGGAGTCTCCAGTGTCAGCGTTTTGTAATGTAACAAGTTTTTTGCTATTAGGACTTTGTGCTTTCTGGCTTCATAGTTGCATGAGAAAATGTATTATTATTATTATTATTATTATTATTATTATTATTCGTCTTCTGCCACTTAATCCTGTTCAGGGTTGCGGGGGGAAGCTGGTGCCAATCCCAGCTGACATTGGGTGA
>JAQMCW010159196.1:0-11857 GCA_030068335.1 Chrysichthys cranchii | reverse complement strand
TTTTTTCACACATAAAAGGTTACGGACACTACATTTTTAGTGAGACACTAATGAATATAAATACTGTGTTTTTGCCGTTGGGTGTTTACTCTGATGTTCTGGACGGCCCATTCAGATCAGTAAAAATGCATCTGTATGTAGGTGTAGTTTTAATAGTGATTATACTATCGCTTTTAAACATACGCGTTTGCATTCAAGCTCGAAACAATGAGCGTATATAAAATGGGATTAAAAAAAAAGCGGATATGCAACACCAAGGCAAGAAACAATTAAAATAAAAGTAAACAATTAAATGATGATGCACAAATAATGAGACAGAAAGCATTCAAATAAACATCTAACAGGAGTCTATGATAATATCTTGATAATATATTGTGTTAGGAATCGTCCTAGTTGCAACTGTCACATTAATCTCTGCAAATTTGTTTTAATTTAACAATAACTTTGCTTTATAATTAAATTACTGCGATGGAGGAAATGGATTACATAAGCAACAGAAATTATTCAGTGGATGAGGATTTATTTTATTATTTATTTATGTTTTAAAAAAAACAAACAAACAAAAAAAACATCCACCCATACATCTAGGGCGTCTCTTTACGCCCCTAAAGTAGTGAACTATTTTCATTTTAAAAATAATAAAAATAATAATAAAAAAAACATTAAATTAAAATAGATTTTTATAGTCAAGTAGCTGATTCCCCTGTGTCTTCGCTCACCAAGTGCAAGGAAAAAAAATAAAATGCAGCATTTATAAAATAAGTTTGTTAATTACCAATTTTATTTTTCAACAAATAGCGGCCATACGTCATTTCTGTTTCAAACGCGAAAAGAATTTTATATATTTAGATAGATCAAAGTTTTCTTAAATAATTACTTACCAAAGAAGTGTTTGCTTCTTTTCAACATCAGTAAAATAACTCTCACACAAATAATAACGATTCGTAAAGACGATATAAAAATGGCGTCCACAAACGAAGTGATTAGTTAAAATGTAAGCGCTAGTGACTATGTTTCCGGTCATACGCATGTATAATATGTTTTGTGGTCATAAGTCATTTCTGTTTCAAATGCGAAAACAATTTTATATGTATACATATTAGCTAATAAAACAGACATGGGGTAAACACGCTGAAACTAAGTGGGCAGGGAAAACGTTCCCCCCCCCCCCCCACACGACCAGGGGAACCTAGCAGATGCGTACCTGAGTTTCAGCCTCACGTCCAGCCATGTGAATGCCACCGAATGTTATTATTACATGCAGTTTATTACTTAAAAGAGCTTTCAGAGAAACTGTTTTCAATTTCATACCACATGTGTAATGGTATGAAATTTCCATGTAATATGGTTAGAATTAGGACTGGGCTGCAATATGCTGCAAAAATAAATAAATAAATAAATAAATAAATAAATAAATAACCAACCCACACATGTTGTTTGAATGTCCGTGATTTGTCAAAACCCCCAGAGGGCATTCAACAAGAAGAATGCTGGACAAGCTCAGAGTATGCTAAAGAAAAGTTCTGGCATTTGTTTCAGCACATTTGTGTTGCACATGTTACAGCTAGGAAACACTAATTTATAAGCACCAACCATTCTGCTGATTCAATTACACGGCCATTCAGTGTATCCAAATAAGCAAAAAAAATACCCACAGTGGCTCTATTATGCAGTAAGAGGCATTTTGCTGACATGGTTTGGGTCCCTTTAAAGGGCTAATGTAAATTACTTTATACTAGAGCATGGATACCCGACCCGAACATGACGGGACCCGACGGGTCGGGTCGGGAGAAATATTTCGAAATGTTACTCAGGTTCGGGTCGGGTTCGGTCACGTCAGCACAAAAACGTTTGATATTTAAAATAGTAAAGTTACTTTTTGTTCCCAGCCTGAAGCGCACCTCCTTTCAGAGCGCCCGAAAACGCGTGCGCAGAACGCGCGCTCTGTGTGGGCAGATTCATGACAGAGAGTAACATTATAATCACTTAGCGGCGCCTGTTTCAGCCAAACATTAAAATTCCAATCGGGTTTGGACAGAAACATATAAATGCAGGTCGGGTTCGGTCACTGCTCTGTCGGAGGCGGGCCGGGATCGGACAGAAATAAGAGGCCCAAAAAGCACTCTAATACATACACACATATATATATACACACACACACACACACACACACACACACACACACACACACCTTTTATTCAAGTTTACATTTAAACATCAGGCCTTCATGTTCACAGGTTAGAGAGTTTTCTTCCCAACAAAGAAAGAATTAGCTTATAAATAAATGATCTTACGAATATATTCATAGTTTTGTGAATGCTATTTAATTTCAAGGTTACCCACTTCATTTCTCACTCATTTATGATTTTGGAAGACAGTGAACAATTCAAATGGTATAAATCATTTTTTAACCTGCTCTTCATTTGTACATTTTCCTTCTCATTCTGGACCTTCTCCAACTTACCAGAAAGCCAGATGAGTTGTTCAGTAGACATCTTAACCTGCACATGAAATTTCGTTCCAGAAAGGCAGAGTTCTCTGGTGGTAACTGCTCGGGGTTGTAATATGCATGAGGTAACTGTGAATTTTCTGAAGCTGCAGAGCGGAGAAGAAGAAGAAAAAGAAAAAGAAAAAAAGCATCACGCATTTGGTATTTAAGCAATTATAGATATACATTAAAATCACATCCTAAACAATGCAATATGAAGTTATTATTCAGGAATCTTGCTCTGTGTAACTTATAAGGTCCTGTATCCGACTCACTGTTAAGAATGTACACTACCTGCATACAGCTATTGTGTGTATAAATATAAAACAGCGGACAGCCTTTTTGTCGACAGGATCGGATCGTCTGCTGAACAGCACAAGTGTTTGTGGGTTGAAAAATCAGCCAAAATATGTGGACTGGCATTGTATTTCAAGGGGTGATCTAGAAGATGCAACTCATTTGCCTCAGTATAACTACATCTCTAAGGCACTGCAAAAGTGTCGGTCAGAAAAAGGAGCACGTGATCGATTCATAAGTTATAAACACCTATACACTGCGCACAGCACGAACGTTACCATAACACAACACTTTTATGAAAAGCACTAAGGGCAGATTTCACAAAGTGGGGTTCAGGGACCTTAAGAGGGCTGCAAAGTCATTTAACTCGTATCTTACAGCTGTGAAGTTCAAAGCACAATTTAAAATAAAAATTATAATATTTATTTTTGGAGTTGTTGGCCCATATGACTGATTATGTGAATTGAATGGGTTTAACCCAAACCTCAATAACTGAAAAGCAAGTAAGACTATAAATAAACCGGAATCTAACATTAAATAAAATGTGTTATGTGAGCAAAGGAAAATAATTACCCAACACCTTACTACTTTATAATACATTTAATTACGAAACTAATATATATTAGCGGTAATTATTTAAATACTACGGAGAATACCCATAGAGAATAACCTTTGGGGACACAATTTATTTGCTCCCCCCAAGGTATGAAAAGGATCTCAGCTTGGCCATGTCTTGGCTGCTATTTATTAAGTGAAAAGACTTCTTAATCTTACTTTACCTTGCACTAGTTGCCCCGTGTCTGGAAAGTTACCGGGGTCGAGAGCCCAGTGGAGTTGCCGCTGAAACTCCGCCCTGTCTTCTGTGTGAATAAGCTCATAAACACTCTGATGAACGATATCCGACTGTGAAAAGCAAAAAATACAAGCAACCAACTGAAACTAGTGCACAGTGTATAAATAGTGCCCAGCAGTTAAGTGACATGATGGCAACAATTAACTAACTAAGTGGAGAATTTTTCAGCTCCACACCAACCTGATGAAACCCAAGATAGTCCTGTACCGATGAAGAGACATAGAAAACTGTCCCGTTACAGGTGACCACCAATATAAATCCATTTATGGCCTACAAGAAGAAAAGAGGTTCAGCATGGATGTCTGTTTTAAGATGAACTGGAAGAGATACAATGACCGATATCAAGGTGAACATTAAGGACGTTAGCAATTACTGTTAATGTTAGAATTAAGTTAATACAAATAAACTTCCTCCCCACCCAAGCATTTACCAGCTTTCCTTCATCTCACAGGCACATTTATCAAAACAAACCTTTGACATTTAAAGGGTATTAATACAAGCGCATAACATATAATGTTTAATGACCTTGGGTAAAGGACCAACAGTGGATCTTTTGTGGGCCTAGGGTTTTCAATTCATCTCCATCCTCTTTTTTGTGCCATAAAATGGTATTAGGTAGAGCAGAGACAGATTACCTGTAACAGTAGTTCCCCTTCTGGCAACTCCTGAACATGTGTTTTTGCGTCATTGTTTGCTGGTCGATTAGAGCTGCTGGTGTTCAGGACATCTAAAAAACAGAACATAATAAGATAAGTACTTCTGCATCTGGGATAATGGCTCTTCCTAATGAGAACACACATAATAAACATTTAATAAGGATATAAATGCCAAAAAATGTATTGCAATATATTTCAAATCTAATTTGAAACATTGGAAAATGCATTTTATTTTCAAATGGGACATGGATTTGGAGAAAAGGGTTTTATCATTCAGATTAAATCACTATTACAGTGAACTACAAAACCATGTCCGTTCTTCATGAAGCCATATTACTGGACAACTGTTCTTAGACTTTACATAAGGCTCAGTGCCGTTATTCTCGTCAATTATTAATTGTGCTTTACCAAATAGTACGTGTGTGGTTGTTAAATTAAAGTATACAGTGTCGAAAGTATTTAAGCTCAAAAGATTACTCAGCTGCATGTTTTAGTCATGTTACATAATAGCTAATATTTGCTAATTCATAAAGGTGGTCAATAATTCTCTAGTTGATGTTCACTATATTGTGCGCGCCTAATCGGTTTACAAAATTGGCTCCCCACATAACAGTTCCCTTTGTAGGTTAAACAGTACACTTGGCTGATGCCTTGTTTACCCATGGTGTGGTGTTGAAAGCAGAAAGTTCAACCCCTACAGAAGCCTGAACACACTCACATGGTGCCATGCACAACAGGAATAAAGAAACACGGTTACAAACCCTGGACCTGAAAAAAAAAGTTACATTCACTAGAAAAATAAATTATGAATAAGACTCATAATTACTCGTTTAAATAACCTTGGTTAATTTGAAAAATAACCAAATTATAATTTAACTTCTTCATGACGTTCTGCATACACACACACACACACTTTTGTTTCATTTTCTTAATAACGAATAATAATTTCCAAACATTTGTAAAGGTTGGAGTAAAATATAATAGCCTACTAGCTAAAATATTCCTTTTATCAAAAATGATAAAAGTTACTAAAAAATATGGCCTTAATTTGGTTAATATTAACAGTTGTGAAGGTTGTAGTCAGCTTAAACATAAAAAAAACTCTATTACAACATGTTCTTTTTTTCTTTTCTTTTCAGCAGTCAGTCAATCGCACAAAAGCTCATAACCAATTTAGATTTGTTTTTTTGTGTGTTTTCAAGGCAGTCAGGCTGTGTTACTTGCATTCCCTCTACTGAACATTATTGCGCTTTCTGCTGTCTAAACAATTACAGCTAGGAAAATCTTGATTAAATCAACCTAGTAATAATCATGTTTTTTTTTGTTTTTTTTTTTTACTTCCTCAATTCAAATTGTAATAAATACGTATCGTGATTTATCTAAGTGATCGACCGTTACATAATTAGTTATCTCTACCATTAAACTGCTAGCTTGTTGCTAACAGTATTTGTATTGTCTGCTGGCTAGCTTGTTGGTAATACTATCCGCCAAAGGAGCAGGTACAGTAGCTTTTTAAGAGCTTTACATAGGCTAATCTAACAGAGCATACAAAAGCTAAACTTTGAAGAGGTGCCCAAGTATTTTTCCCCACTTTGCATATCAAACGTGTGGAGGTGAGAAATTACGTCAATGCAGTTTGCAATTTTCCCTTTATAAGGCAGCACAAATGCAGCATATGTCTCAACGGAGCGGGATTTGAACTCTAAATTGTTTAGCTTGACTCCTTCTTGTTGACTGTGGATGGTATTGTATTCAGGTAAACAAACATTTTTAAATGTTCCGGGGTTTTTTTTGTTTTTTTTTAAATAAACAAACAGTCCTAAACATGTTCAGGTCTCTTTATAATTTGCAGTGACCAATTAGCCATAATATTAAAACCACTGACAGGTGAAGTAAATAAAATTCATTATATTGGCACTTGTCAAGGGGTGGGATAAATTAGGTAGCAAGTGAACAGTCAGTTCTTAAAGTTGTTGCATTGGAAACAGGAAAAATGGGCAAGCGTAATGGGACAAGGCACAAATTGTGACATCTCCAAAACAGCAATGCCAGATACACCAGCAGAGCTTAACTTTGACTGAAAGTTTGGTTGTAAAGTTAATCTCAACCTTATATTCATTGTAGCTAGTTTCAAACTGGTGCCACCCTGAATTTCGGCTGCACTGTGATCACTTAAGATTAACTCGTAGTGCATCGTTTCAAACCAATCAGCAGCACCGTACAATGTAAACTGGAAATACTTCATTTTTGACAAACACAAGAGCCAACTGGAGTTGCAAACTGTAGCATAAAACTACTCAATGATGGAAAACACACACAAACACACACACTATTCATTGTCATACGTCTCCTCTCTGCTATATTGTGTTCACTCTGTACACTCCTCTCCACAGTCAAGAACACTCACAATATCTCACTTTTCCCCCCTTATCCCTGTGCCTCTATGAATTTATTTCATTCTTTTGCTCCATCAAGTCTCAAATGCTCTGTTTAATTAATTAAGCAATTAACATATTACCACTCTTGTTATAGTTTCTACAGTAACAGCTCATTCACAGAGACTTGAATGGCAGACGTTGCACATAATACAAATCTAATAATAAACGTATTTATTAGTAAAACGATTATGATCATCGATGCGGTGACTTTACTAAAAGACTGGGCTACACTTTTGTCCGTGTGTGTGTGTGTGTGTGTGTGTGTGTGTGTGTGAAGGATTATTTATTGCAGTTATAAGTGAGAACATGTTTCTCTGACATACCACAGAAACCAGCCAGCAACATTAAATCTAACTATAACCTGTTAAAACGTGCCATGTGTTGTTCCACTTGCTCAAACCAAAAAGCTACATTAAGGGTTTTTTGTTTTGTTTGTTTTTGTTGTTGCTGTTTTACTGCAGACATTGCACCGCTTTAGTGTTGGGTGTAGATTTTAAGATACAACTTAAGTCTACATTATGCGCATGTGATTTGGTGCAACGGTATAATGTTTACTTGTTCGTAAACTCAAACGTAGTGCCGATTCACGCTCAAACTGGGCAGAGATCGAGCCTGTGCTCTGCTGGTGCAACCAGCTGGTGGTCTTGAAAAGGAAAACACCCATTTGTCATACAACCCATACTCTATGGAACAATGCTGTTATTACATTATGAAAGACATGTTTTTGAGGGCTAAAACACATTAATTGTAATTACACTCATTTCGATGGGAAAAATTGATTAGGGTCGCGAACAAATCGGGTCACAACCCTAATCTTTTTTTTTTTTTTTGCATTATTTAATTTTAAATTTGTTGCTATAATTGGGACAGGGAATAACTGTTATATTACTAATTATCTAAAAAAAAAAAAAAAAACAGTTAACGGATTATTCTACTAAAAAAATAATCTGTTGCAGCCTTAAACCCAACAGAATAGCAGACCACTGCAGTGTAATGACACACACTCAAGCCCTATATCATTGGTGGGTGAAAGAAAAAAAAGAAAAAAAAACCCCACACAAACCAGCCTGCAATCTTGCAAAAAATAATCAATCATTTACAGAGAACGCAAAGCTATATGTAACAAGACCCCCGTTTGCTGTTTGATAAAGGCGAAGTGATTTTGGACCCTTCAGTAAACAGACTTGTATAAAAGAGGAAATGTGAGCTAGTAAAACATTACGATTATATCTCAGCAGGCTTCACTGCACCCTTCGCATGCAAAAGGTTTAGACCAGGGTTCTGAAGAATTCCTCTCAGCCCACCACTAACTCACATCAAGCCTTGGCAGGATCCCTGATGTTCAATGAAAAGGGTCAAAGTTTGGAGCTGGAGACAGTGAATTTCGTAATTCTCCTCTGCAATGTCAAGAGTTCACAGAGTCTGTTCAAGATTACTCACGCAAGTTCTCTAGGCCAACCCTCATGAGACGAAGCATAATGGTGTATATACACAACACACAACAATAATCAGTGGCTCTCAGGGCCCATGAAGGAAACTCGGGCATGAATGGGCAATCCGGCTGGGTTATTTTCTCATGCCCTTTGCCAGCCACCTCTGGTTTCAGCCTAACTCAATAGTGACCTGTTTAAACTCTGCAAGACCTGAGGATTTCTTTTTCAGCACTTCTTTTTCTTTAAGTCTCACTTATAGGTACTTATTCAGTGGTTATGTGCCACTAGTGTGGTTGAATGGTTTTTCCAAAGCCATACCACATGCCGTTCATTGCTGAGTCTGCCAAGTTAAGTGCCATCAGGCAGGCCTGTGGCTTAGTGGCTCTAGTGTGGTTGAGTGATTTTCCTTTGCCTTATCAGAGGTTGTTAGTGTATCACAGAAGACTGCTAACTTAACTGGGTTTCTACTAATATGCAGCTCTGGGGTTGGAGTTTCCCTTTCATAAAAAAATACCCCTCATTCTCTTTGCCTTGGGACCGATTTGTGCTGAAGACAGGCATCAGCTAGGTGCTCACAGCCTCTGAGCTAGCCATATACACAATAGCGTTTCACTCATTCATTGCAGGCACGGAGGGCACTAGAATGTGCCTATGATCAAAAGGTGCAGGTTCTTTGTTGGTACCTCAAATACTGAAAGCTACAGCAGGGAGCAGAGCCATCTCTCACAAACCCCAAAATTATGGAACAGCCTTCCAATTGGTATACAGGACTCAGACTTTCAGTGTTTAAGACTACAACAATGGGGTGGCTGGCCGCATTATGTCCCAGGGTGCCCTCATGTCTGTGTTACCTTCTGGCTCTCCCTTTTAGTTATTAGCTAGTCCCGTGGAAGCCCTGCTTGCACTGTGCACGCAATGTTTACTGACCTTGTGTGAGTATGCCTAATGGTCTGTGTTTCTCGATTTCTCACCCTCTCTCTCTCTCTCTCTGACAAGCTACACATGCTACTCCTGAGATACTGGCGATCCTGGGCCCTTCTGCTTTCCAGACCGGACTAATCCATCTTGATGATCTACTTCTGGTTGCGGGTTTTCATCACATGGAAACCACTCACGCCTGCTGAGCACAGCCAACAAGGACAAGTAAGGCTAAAGATGCCATAAAAATGGTTTTTGGATTGAAATTCCAGTAGTCCCTCGTCTTCTGCGGGGGTTACGTTCCAAAACTTCCTGCAAAAGATGAAAATCCACAATACATGGACGCCACCCCCAAATGCTTTTTTTTTTTTTTTTTTTTTTAAAATAGTTGAAGCCATAAATTATCCTCCCACACTCTTTAAACCCATTCTAGACCCCGTTAAACACAAAGAAAACATTTGCAAGCATATACCCAGCTTAGCCTATACTTATATTTTAGGTACTGTATGTATTACACTAGCCTAAACTAGGCTTTTTTCTATACGGTATAATACTGTAATTAACAACCTCTTGCTACAGACTGGATTTCAGAACCACTACAGTTTTCAAAACAACAGATGGTACTGTACCGACATAAGCAACTGAATCAAGAAACAGCTGTTTGACGTATTCCGTCATTGAAAAATCCATAAAAACAATTCACTACAGGTTTTGCTGATGCCACGAAATACTGGGGAAATCCGCAAGAAAAAAAAAAATTTAAATCTGCAAATAGCCAGGGACGCGAAATGTGAATCAAGATATAGCGAGGCATTGCTGTATTAAGAGCAGTTTTGCTATGAGGGCTTAGGCCTACAATTGCTTTGATAGCCTCAGGACTGCAGTTGTCAGAAATAATTTTACACCCAAGTCTCCACCAGTTGATCATTTCAACTAAACAGACTTTAGGTTAAACTATGATAAATTTTCTGGTTAATTCCTTTGGGCTTGCCACTGACACCACATGCATCATTAAATTACATTACAGTCATTTGGCAGATGCCCTTATCCAGAGCGACTTACAATTTTATCTTATTTATACAACTAAGCAGTTGAGGTTAAGGGCCTTGATCAAGAGCCCAGAAGTGGCAGCTTGGTGGCGCTTGGATTTGAACTCCAGACCTTCCATTCAGTAGTCCAACTTCTTAAGCCCCTGAGCTACCCCCTGCCCATTAAGGTTTCTGAAGCACAAAACCAGCATGGTCATAGGACACTGGCTTCATGTTCCAGTGTCTATGATGTCTTTCCTACGCCACACGGTTCTTTTGCAAAGAATCACATCCTCAGACATCTAAAATGTATGAGTGCCATGGAGCACGTCCCTGGAAAGGCTGTCAACAGGAAGTTTACATCCAAAACCAATGTCCACTTGGCATCAGCTACATCAGATCATTGGGTCCTGATGACGGTGTTGCAGGGATTACACTACAGTTCCACTGCTGGCTCCAAACCTTGTCAGGATTCAAGGCTTTGTTCAAATCAGACAGCAACAAAATTACTCCCGACACAAAACTTTTGTTCTCTCTAATCCCTACAGTTCAAAACAAGGAGTTTTTGTTTGAACACATGGTTGTTTATTGTTGTTCATTCACTGCAATCTCAAGACTGGATTACATCAGTGGAACTGTGCAACACTTGCATGGGGGTTCCTCAGGGCTTGCTGGAGTTACAAAAAGTGGGTCACCAACCTACAACTGAACCCGAACCATATCCTTGTCCCAGCAAAAGAAGCCCAGACTCTAGTTTGCTTGAGATGCAAAGATTTTCTACTGAAAGGAAGCCACTTAGGAGAGCCCCATAACAGAGCGACTGTTGCCTTAAATGCTAGCTAGGGAGGAGTGTGGTGACCCAGGAAACATTGGGGTTGTGGGGCCCCCTGGTGTAAGAATTGAACATGTCAATTGACTAGGATGTTGGTTTACTCATACAACATCACATAAATAAGCTACATCAGTCATTGGGATAGCACGACAACAAATGGCCAACAGTTGGTCTGCTCAACTACGACATGGTTCGGTTTCTGCTGCTGTTGCTTCCCAGATTGTGCAGAATTCAGCAATTAGGCCATTGCATCCTGTATCCTTTACGCTATTGCTTCTGCTAGTGGTTGGAACACCCTGGCAACTTCCTCTGAATCCAGAACTGCTGGCCCAAAATGGCAAAATATTTTGGCACCTCAGCCAGGCCACCTGTTTCTGTGGGTCGGGCCAATCGGTATGAATCAACAAGTGAAGACTGCAATCCAGCAGGCCAAGAAACACTTTTGAATGCCAAAGACTCCAGTACATGCCTGTATGGCCTAAAGTGTAAGCTGTAGCATTGGTGTACACCCCACATGATAAAGTTGGTGCATTTCCAGATTTCTAAAATGAAATTAAAAACCATTTCTACAGGAAATGAAAGAGCAACTGCCTATTCACACTGAAGGTATGTGTCGGCCATTTCTCTAGGGTAACCTTGTCATAGAATACTGGAAATGCACATGGGGATTTCTCGTCTAAGCAAAGGCTGACTGGACTTCATCATCGTGGCCTACAAATGTTCTGGACACACAGCTCCTACCATAATATGTCACTCTGCAAGGAGCTTATAGTCTATTTTGAAATTAGATAGAGGCGAGTCACTCCAGGAAGTTTAGGCTGCTGCCACTTGGCATTAGTGGTGTGTGTGTGTGTGTGTGTGTGTGTGTGTGTGTGTGTGTGTGTGTGTGTGTGTGTGTGAGAGAGAGAGAGAGA
>JAQMCW010159180.1:0-11859 GCA_030068335.1 Chrysichthys cranchii | reverse complement strand
CATATGCACTTATGGATATGTTTATGGTTAATTAGCCTTTAATTGGACATTATGTATTGTAAAGCTGCTTTGCGACAGTGTTCTGTTGTTAAAAGTGCTGTACAAATAAAATTGAATTGAATTGAATGTATATTTTAAACCGAGGCAAGCCCATGTGAGTTCATCCTGATGCTTTAAAAAGATCATCCTTATTTCCTAGACCTGTTCTACTTTAACAGCCTAGTTTATTCATGCTGAGCAAAATGCAGCGAGTCCATTAATCAGTTAATCTGGTTATCAGATCTGTCAAGGGATCGGTAGAAATCGGTGCTGCATCTTTACAGCAAGTGCTGAAAATGCAAATGCACCAGAGCTACAATATTATCTTCTGGTTTACGTAATAGTGTATTAACTGGAGGTTTAGAACTTGTTGTGTACTGGGTACATGTGTTGGGTTTGGCAGAACTTTGTTTCAGGCCATGCAAAATTATAAGAACGCATCCTGCGGGTCCACAGTTGGCTCGTGTCTGCCTGGGACGTCTTTGCCGGTTTTCCCTCTGTGACCGCAGTACTGTCTATCTTTCTTCATTAATGTTCCGACTGGCTCGCGACCAAAAACTCCCCTCATATCCTTTTCAACCCACAATTGCATTTTCCACCGATTTGAAATCAGAGCTCATAGAGCAGCCTTTAAAATCATGGAAAATATTTCCTGCCTTTCACCAAACCCCAAAGCTCTGGCTGGAGGACTTGGAGCTGGTTTTCTGCTTGCTAAGGGAGGAAAAAGAAATGAATTTTACTGCACGAAAGGTTCACAGATGGGCTGCAGCAATGAAAAATAAGACAAGAGGAATTCCTGGAAGTTGTAATGGAGCCTTGTGAGTCGGGACTACAGCATGGATGATCCCTGCTACAGTTTAAGAAGAAGCGTACGGCTGTTAAGTCCTAAGTGTAGTTTGCTGCTCCTCTTAAAGAGATTTAATACACTATACCATGCGTTACTTAGGACCGTTCCTGGCCATCTCATTGAACCTGAACGTCTTAGACGCTTAACCTGATGCTTTGGTGAGTCCGACTCAAGTGTGTTTAAAGTCAAAGGTTGAATCCTGGTCGGTCTTTCTTTACCCAGAGCTGAGAGGCTGATCATTAACATGCCAAACTTCTGACTTTTGGCCCCTTAAATCTCTAAGACGCATTCCACTTCCACTGCTCAGAACGCTGGCACGTCCCGGCTGATTTTCCTGCATTTTTCCGTGCTTTGCAGAGCTCTCTCATGGAAAAGCGAGTAATAATGAGAATCACAGCCGGAACAGTCTGGCTGTACGTACACCAAACCAGACTTTCACATTGTGAGACATTTCATCATCGCAACAATTTCAGTCTGTCATAGCAGTGATCTGAGAGATAACCGTGTCAGATAAACACAGTTTTGCGCAAGGACCAAAACACACACACACACACACACACACACACACACACACACACACACACACACACACACACACACACACACACACAGCAGGAAACGTTTCACCAGTACAGCCGTGGGTGTTTAGTCTACACAGCTGTGCTTCTTTGGCTAAAGACCTAAAATAAACATTTTAAAGAAACAAAAGAGCGCTGTGAGCGAGTCTTAGATGCTCCAATTTCTACCTGAACTCCTGAGGACCATACCATTTTGAAGAACAGCAGCAGGACTTGATTAATTCATCACAGAAAAAAAATCAATAAAGACCAAAACCTTTAATAAGCCTACAGTGGATATTTGCAACGTTTCATCCCATCAAATGACTCCTCATAAACCCTCTCAATTTGAGTCTTTCGTAGATTAAACAGAACGTGTCTTTGATCTGACAATAAGAGATGCGTGTCGCTTCATACGCTCGTCTTTTATCGTCAGTGAATTACAAGAAGACCACAAGCAGTTAATTTTCTGCCTCCGCCAAACAGTTTTCGTCCCTTTATTGCATTTCCGAAAGGGTTTCACGACTAATTAACCGTCTCGATTCCAAGCCACGAAACCGGATCAATCAGATCCTTTAATTAACACAGTAAGCTTAATTATCCAGATGTTGCATTTCATATTCGCTAACTTTGAGGCTTCAACCCCAAACATTTAAAATTCCAAACACAAAACAGAAGGTCTCGCAACAGGAAACTAATTTACATTTTGGCTGACTTAAAAGGTTACGTGTAGAACCCCCAAGCCTTCTTTGTCCCTCTGTGAAATCCTTAACGTTTCCATGTAGATTTCAGCTTCCAAGCAGGGGTTAAAAACCCATAACTAATCGAAAGAACTCTTCAGGAACCCTTTTTGTCTCTGGTGAGATCTCTGCATGGTTCCACACTAAGACTAGGAACCGTGTGAGAAAGCTATTCAAAGAACGCTTGAAGAAAATAATAATAATAATAATAATAATAATAATAATAATAATAATAACGACAATACGGCTTATTTACAATGCACAAGATAAAAACACAAGAACTTTGCGATTTTTAACCTTTACCAGCCACAACAACAATTATCAAGGGGCGTGGCCAAGTGTATCCTAGCAACGCTCACCTGTGCAGATCAAACAGAGCCGATTATCAATGATGTTGATTACAACCAAAGTGCATTGAATGTGCGTTTATTTGTGTACACTGGAACAACGAGTTAAAAGATGTAAAAATATGTAAAAATGCAAAAAAGAACAAATCAGAAAAGGCAACAGCTCACAGCTCACGTACGGAGAACTTGAAATGCGTCTGAATGACGTCATGGTATTAACGCACCCCAGCACTCGCTCCTTTGCGTGTCACATCCACATGAACCCAACAAACAATATGCATAAGTCACATTTAATGCTGATCTGATTACTTTCCACGATGCGTTCATGCAAGAATGCGGAGGCAGAATTACACAGATGTTGCACATGTGGTCAGATTAAACAAAACAAAAAACAACCATCTAATCAATCAAAATCGAATCACTGAATCGAAATACTGATTTCTCTTAACTTCTACCAACCTTCTTTTCCAGAGTCCCATTCAGAGATCTCCTTACAGAGCCGGGTTTCTTCTCAAACTCCGCATCACAGAGTTCTCCTCCTGTGATCTGTGTCCCTCAGAGGATAATCTTAAGCACAAGTTTTCTGTTTCCTTCAACTCTTCAGTCCTTAAACTGCCCCAATCTGCTTCATTTCTGGAACAGCTGGAATTGTGCAGCTGTTTAAAAGCGAAGCGGCAGAGGGGCATGGAGCTGGACTTCGGGACGCAGTTGGGAAGAAAGGGTTGAGGGGAAAAAAGGCGTTTAATCTCCGCCCCTTCATTCTTTCCTCCTTTTTGGCTCCGTTTAAAACCACAGCCTACTACACTAACAAGCAGTACACACTCCATGTGGTCATGGTGTACTGTTACCTCATGCTGTTTAGTAGGCTAGTGTGGAAATCATACCTGGCTGAAGGCAAACAGACGCACAATAATGACAGAATAAAAGAGACTGAGGGCAAAAAAGGACTTTGCGTCTCCAGTAATGTGTCTTCATAACCCTCAGAAACGCAACAAACGTCCTAATCAACAGCCAAGCAACATTTTGGCAAAAGTTAGAGATTGAGAAGGTATGGATTCCTATGTCTTTAAACTTTACTGATCACGTTCTGTGGGCATTCATTATCTCCAAAAGCTTAACCCTGGAGAAAATCAATGCCTGTTTGTGTGAAGGCTGATAAAGGACAGACATGGAGAAGTACTTTGCTCCTCATGGCTGTTTTTTTCTGACTCATTTCTCGACTTTTTCCCCCCTCAAGCTCAGTGTACTTTGTGTAGTCGATGTTGGATTCACCCCGATAAACAAACACTTTTCCTGCAGTTCCGTGCGTCAGTCGCTCGGCTTATCATTAGCAGTGTTCCTGAGTCAGCAGAAACGTCTGCAGCACTTCAGTCTTCACAGCAGGTCATTTTATCACGTGATAGAAATCATTTAGGGAAAATTCTCATGATTGCTTAGAGATAGCGTCACCTCGATTTCTGAACCTGGGTCAAACTGGTGAACATGACACTACTGATTTGGGGGCGGGGCTATGCACAAGCTCAATTCGTCCTTGGACCAATCAACCGGACGACTTCTGGTGGCAGAATCTGTGCTGTAATGTTCTGGATGAACAAATGATGGGTGTTATTATGAAATATGGGAAGGCAGGAGACCTTGGGGGCGGTCCAGATTGATTTGCATAGGCATGCATATTCATAGGTCCTGTCAGATCCTGGTTTTGTGGAGGATAGACGTTTCATATATGTTTTTAGTTGCTCATGCATTGAAAATATTGTTTATCATTCTGCATATATTATTTTGCTATAAAACAGGAAAATGAAAATGACACTTTCAGAGGAGCATTATTGTTATTATTATTATTGTTATTATTATTATTATTATTGTTGTTGTTGTTGTTGTTGCATCTATTTTTTTAAATAAAAGCACCTGCCAAACAAGGGCTTTTTGATTCAGGTTTTGGAAACATATTAAATATTAATGGAAAAATGTCACTCTAACAGCTGGAGTGTGGCCATGTGACAATTTCCTTACTCAGTTTTATCGAGTGCTACTTTTCAACAGGTGAACTGTCAAAATAAAAAGAGGGTGTTATAAATAAAAATAAAACAGCACACACTGTAAACAAAAAAAAGTGCATTGAAGCCAGAAGTCACACTTTAACCGGATTAGTAGCAGGACAGCACAGACAGAGTGAGATTAAAGCATAATTCACTAGAAGTGCCTCGGGGAGAGCTCAGAGTTTCACCTGAAGCCTGTTTCCATTTCATGCGCTCTGTTTGGGCTGTTTCTCCACCGCTCTGTGTGCGACCTGATGCAGCTCTAAAACAGTTGGCTCTGTTTCCGTCTTCTCCCAATCTCCAATGAACGTTTTCATTTAGACTCGTGTGTTGAATCCATGCGACAACCAGCTTTTAATTGAAATGGGGAAACGCATATAATTATTGATAAGAAATGTAAACTTAGATCATGTGTAAGGTGACGAAGGTGTGACGTTATCAGACACAAAGTGTTTTATTTCCTCTTTTACCACAACGATTTGTCAGTGACCAATTGGTCTGTGCACATGTGTCCAGTCGGTCCTTCTCGGGCCTCTCTTTTTTTCTGTCTTGAAATTAATAAGACAAAGAAAAAATCACAGCTTGTTACATCATGTTAGCGGGAAACCGCAAAAAAGCGTAAACTCCTCTGGCCTGAAAATCTCAGAAAACATAAAGTTATAGCTTTAGCTCTGACCGAGACTGGAGACTCCTTCCATATATGTCGTATAAACCTGCCATAAAGGATACATAAACCTTGTGTAGTTTAATATGAATCTTTGGTGGGGTTTTTTTTTTAAATAATTGCTGAGAGGTATTTCATGGGCTTAAAGTGTCTGACAAACCAAAATAAATCTAGTTTGCAGTTCAGGGAAAAGAGGTGCAAAGCATTCCACCGACCTTTACTCCAAATAGCTTCGCTTCTCATTTGCATAAAGTTACCCTTCGTTCAACTTTGTCATGTTGCATGCCCCGCCCACTTTGCATCACTAATAAAGTCAGTGGAGATTACCAACCCTGAGGGAAAAGGAATGATTTCTGGTTGTGTCTTTTTTCTTATCCAGTTTCACATTGCATGTTTTCTTCAACCCCATGGTACGATCACATTATTGAATACAATGTATTTATTTTCTACAATAACGACAATAATATCATGTATGTGTATATAACGGGGCTGTCACATGATACTGTTTTTACTTCGAGCGCTTTAATTCGAGTGTTAGAACCCACGTCAACTATATTTTTGAGACTCGTTCAAATAATCCGTTGTAATATAATTAGCAAAAATAGGTCAGTTGGTTAGCCAGTTCAGAACTTTTTTAATCCTGATGGAAATCCAGGATAGAAGGACTTTCCTAGCTCCAGGTAAACGTGGAATTCCGACATTTAGTAATGAACATGAGTTATTTGATTAGAAACAAAAGCAGGGGTGCTGTTTTAGTAAAGTCATGGTGAAGTTTCTAACAAAATCTGATTAAATTACAAAGTCAAAGACAAGAAAACCTGGAAGCATTTGTTCATCAGTCATCGTTAAGCTGTTTTGTATTACTGATGTTGAATTTACTGTATGCAGCAGCACTGAAATTTCCCAGATGTCTCTATTTGGGGCTTTTGCAAGAAAAGTTCCAAGCTGATTTCACTCTTTACAGTCATCCAAACGCCACTCAGTCAGACCAAGCCCCTCCGCTACAAAGACAAACACACACAGATTCACAACCAGAGTGATGATGTAAAACCAAACTACACTGCAGGTAAACGTTAGCCTGATGTGCCTCGTCACTCAGAGCGAAAAAGACAACACGTAAGAAGCAAACAGTGTGAGGTGTAGACGAGCTGAAAAACACAGGCCAGGCATGATGATGATGATGATACAGAAAAAAATGAGCAAAGTGGAATGGTGTGGGTAGTAACGTGAGGCCTCCAGCTCTGTATGAGTGGAAGGTCTGAGTCACAGACAACAAAACCAACCGCTGCAGAAACCACTCCAATTAAACTCGCTGTGACGTCCAAAAGCAGCCCTGTTGTGGAAAAGGACAGAATTTTCCAACACACGGTGCTCTCGCTCATTTTTCACGCGTTATTAGATGGTATGATGTCATGAAATCAGATCTAGGCCTCACTTTGTTTCCAAAAAGCAGAGTGTGTAGTGTGTGTCTTAACCACCAGGGGACGACAACGGCGTTTATGTGGGACTTCACAGTCAGGCTCTGGTGAAACGTTTCTACAAGCCAAGGCTGCATTTTTCCAGGCTTTTCCAAGCAATGAAGTTTCTCAAATGGAAAAAGAAAAGAGAAATGGTAAGGAGCAAAAAGAAACGAAGGGAAAGGAATAAAGGGAAATAAAAGACAGAAAAGGAACGGAAAGAACAGGAAAAGAAAAGAAAGGAAATGAAGTAAAGGAATGTAAAAGAAAGAAAAGAAAAGGAAATGAAAGACAAGAGGAGGAAAGGGAAGGAAAGAAGTGAAGCAAAGGAAAGGATAAGAAAGAAAATGAAAAGACAGGAAAGGAAAGGAAAGAATTGAAAGAAAGAGAAGGAAAGAAAAGGAAATTAAAGGAAAGGAAAGAAAATTAAAGGAAATTTTAAAAAGGGAAGGAACGGAAAGAACAGGAAAAGAAAAGAAAGGTAAGAAATGAAATCAAGCAAAGGAATGTAAAAGAAAGAAGAGGAAAGGAAATGAAAGATAAGAGGAGGAAAGGGAAGGAAGGAACTGAAGCAAAGGAAAGGCAAAGAAAGAAAATGAAATGACAGGAAAAGAAAGGAAAAGAAAGGAAATTTAAGAAAAAGTGAAGGAAAGGAATGAGATCAAGGAAAAGAAAGGAAAGGAAATTAAAGGAAATTTAAAAAAGGGAAGGAAAGAAAAGAAATGAAGGAAAGGAAACGAAAGGGATGAAAGCGAAATTTAAGGAAAAGAAAGAAAGTAAAGAAGAAGAGTTGTAGGAAAGGAAAGGAAAGGAAAGGAAAGGAAATTTAAAGAAGGGAAGGAAAAGAAAGAACAGGAAAAGAAAAGAAAGGAAAGAAATGAAATCAACCAAAGGAATGTAAAAGAAAGAAATGAAAAGACAGGAAAGGAAAGGAAAGGAAAGGAAAGTTAAGAAAAAGGGAAGGAAAGAAATCAGATCAAGGGAAAGAAAGGAAAGGAAATTAAAGGAAGTTTAAAAAAGGGAAGGAAAGAAAAGAAATGAAGGAAAGGGAAGAAAGCAAAATCTAAGGAAAAGAAAGAAAGTAAAGAAAAAGGACTGAAGGAAAGGAACGGAGAACAAAGGGAAAGGAAAGGAGAGGAAAGAAGAAAATGAAGGAAACGAAAGGGAACGTAAGGAAAGGAAATATGAAGCTAAAAAGAAAACAAAATGAGAAGAAAAGAAAGGAAAGACCACACATTAAAGGAGATGCAGGTATTTACCTTGCGTCAGCTGGGTGGGCGTGGTCACAGGAACTCCATCAAGTGAACACTGATGTCCGCAGGGGTCCAGAGTCACGACCCCGCCTCTGTTCTCGATGACGCAGTGCTCAGCTTCGATGCCCGGACCCTCGATGGAAATATCCTGCGGCACGGCGGCGTCATTACGACCGATACGCGTGATTCCTGCAACATAACAAAGACACAGAAGAATCAGGTGGATTAGAATGAAACGAACACTTTGCGTTTTTCAGCATGCATGACCACTAAAGAAAAAATATCAAGGCCATTCCTCAGGGCGAAAAACAGATCAATGTTTTATTCTGTTTTACTCCAAAGTCAGTTATAATGGCCGTCTACAGGCGGATGTGTAATCAAATCAATAAGCATTTACAATATTCAACACTGGAAGTAGTTCCGGTTACGTTTGTTACTGTCCCTTCCTGTATCCATATGCCATCAGTAAAAGTAGTTCCATCTCTGAAATTTTACAGATTCCACAGTTTCAAGAATGCCTACTACAAAAACCTGGCTAACGGAAAACGTCAGCAAAACATTCATCAGATTCCAAGAATCTCAAGTTGCAATGTTACAAATATATAACGTTCTAAAAATGCTCGCTTCACAATGTTAGAAGGACATCTCCCACACAATGCTCTCACTTAGATCCAAAACAAACATTACGGAAACAGGAACGTTTGTATTAATGTAATAACAGCTATAAATGTTACCGCAATGTTGTAGGCACATTTATAAATGTTATGTTAAGAACATTCTCAACACAAATAGAAAATCTGACAGACTCATGGTTTATAGAGCCTAAAAAACGATTAGCTGGATATACATTTCTTAACCGGAGTTCAGCAGCTGCCCTTAGACTTCCTTTACAGTTCTGAAAGCTGGGAAAAAAAATTCCAGAGTGTCTCTTTAATAATTCTTCCTTATCTGAAAGTCAAATATCTTCTGGTCTTAAACCAGCTTATCTGTGTCATCGGCACATGCTCGACCTGTTAGCTCGATGCAAATGAAACCCATCTAACTGTGCCTATTTGTCTGCGTCGCCGCCCGAAGGGTTTCCTTTAATTGAATCGAGCTTCTCGGCATGGGAAATCCCACTGCATGAAACACTCTGTCCTCTTACGGTTTAAGAGCAGAAACATGGCCGTATTTAGACAAACGCTGGCAGCGAAGCTGGCATTCGTGTTCTGAGGAAACGATCTGGGTGGAAACGTGAGGAATCATCCAGAACCTTAACAATAGTCTCGGTATTGCAGTCTCAGCTGTAAGGATGTGTAACGTCATTCCTCAGCCTGGGATAAAAGAAACAATAAAGGAGGGAAAGAGGGGAAAAAATACCCATTCAGAAATATTGTTATCGTAAAAACCTGATCGATCCGGCATGTAAGCAATGAAAACAGTGTTTGTAGTGCTGTCACAAGAAAATAGTCAGGATGGTGTGATGAAGCGGAGTTACTGTAACCACATTTAAAATGGATTATTTTCTATAACATCATGCCCTAAAGCGTTTTATTCCTCTGTTTTTTCCTCTCATGTCTGTTTTATCCCATAGTAATTTGCCAAAAAATGTATCCTTTTTTTTTCATTTTTTAAAGAATGCCACATATTTTATTGATTTAGAGTTACATATAATGCTTATAGCTGCTAAACGTACAGTACAGAAGCTATAAACGTCATTCCCTCGCCAGTAGCTCTTTAGTCTCTGTCTTGAAGTTAATAACACACAGCTTGTCGTGCTCAAAAGAAACCATAAAGAAGCAAAAACCCCTCTGGAGATGTCCCAGACGTAATTCTGACCCGTACAAAGCACTGACACTGGAGACTCCTTCCCTGAATGTTAAATAAACATCTCCTTACTTTAAGAAAAACCTCACCACATCCGTGATGAACAGTTACATTAGAAACGATCACGTATTAGTGTTTCATGGGTGTTAAGTTAAGATCAACGTGTCATTTGCAGCTGCACAAAAAAACGTGTCAAGAATAAAACCTGGTGTGTCTCAAAATAAATGCATACATTTCACGTGGAAGGTTCATTTTCGCTGGCTCTATAATCTCACTACTATCGCTGGTCAGGATGTGAGGTCATCGCCTTGTCCTGTCTCTATTCTAACTCATTTCCTGTCTGCGTCTCCTGCAGAGAGATTTGAAGTGAAGAGAGAAAATGTGTGTACCTGTCACGTGTGACCTAAAAACTCAGCTGAATCCTCCTCTATGCCTCTATAAAAAGCCTTGACTCCACCCTGAACAAGCTCCACCCAGTGTGCATGATGGGAAACTGAGCATCGGAGAAGTGACCCCTTCACCCTCCTTCCTCTTAGATAACCTTAACGCCGTGTTCATCCTCCCACAGGCCTGCAGTCTGCACTAACAATAGTCATCACGTGCATCCTCTCGCCTGCAGTCTTTCACACATGGCAGGCGGAACAACACACACTGACTGATTTATTTACAGGTCACACACACACACACACACACACACAAATGTTTGCATCGTGGTGGGGATGACCTCTGATTAATTTCTAAAGGCATAACCCTAACCTTAACTATGACAACCCTAACCCTTACCCAACGCTAACTTTAACCATAAGTAACCAAACAAAATACAAGACTTTTGGCTGTTTCAGTTTTTTGATTGTTTTCATAGATTTGTGTAAAATTGAGCTTTCCCTTGTGGGGACAGGAAAAATGGCCCAAATGGTAAAAATAACAGACTTATTTCAAATTGGGGGGACATTGTAGTACCCACAATGTGTTAAAAACATGGTCTCTCTCATACACACAGACAAGCACACATACATGCACGCACGCAGGCACACACACACACAGTTCACTAAATCCCAGTAAATCCCAATTCTTTAGATGTCTTTAGCTATTTTTTATAAAAGTTTATTCATTTTTAAGCTGACCCTACTCGTACAACGATTTATCTTTTCTTAATCCGAGGAAAAGAACATTTCATTTCATTCTTTTGGAGTCATTTTGTGATAGCTAAGAACCTTTCATTATCCAATGAATCTTAAATGCATGCTTATAGAACCCTTGTACTGTACAAACAGTCCAATTTATTTGTCATTTTACTTGACGATCAAATTTCTGCTTCATTTTTGTTTAGATTTAAATCATCTCTGAAAATTTACACTATATGTAATAAAGTGCCCTTCAGAATATCACTTTAGGATCGGGCATAATGTTGGAATCACATACTACCACACTAAAGAGTGCGGTACATAAATTAGAGAGATAATTAGAGTTAGCTACAAAACAAGGATGACATACACTCTTGACTACACTCTTACTTAAACGGTATCATTACCAGACAGTGTGAGGGCGACTGATGTGAGTGTGTGGAACAATGTTAGCAAGGGTGCTTATTAACAAAGCGTGTGAGCTGCAGTGAAGTGAGTGTACTTCCGTTCTGCACGAACTCCGAAGTGACATGAGGCCATGCTCCGCTCATGAGTCAGGTTCAATTTTGAATCTTTAGGGGCGGGGATAAGAGGATTGTTCTGACAGCTATGATTGGTCAGACTCAAACAATCCCCTTTCTTTTAGACTTTGAGCTCATCAGGGCTGCCAAATTTGGGACAACAAATTTTTAGCAACTTTAATTCAAGAAACAGCTTAATGACAAACCTAATGGCTTTTTCAATCACTGGTACTCCCAGTGACCAATCACTGAGCACAATTATTCCTAGTGACTAATCAGTGAGCGCAATAATTCCCAATGACCAATCACTGAGCACAATAATTCCAAATGACCAATCACTGAGCACAATTATTCCTAGTGACTAATCAGTGAGCACAATTATTCCCAATGACCAATCACTGAGCACAATAATTCCCAATGACCAATCACTGAGCACAATAATTCCCAATGACCAATCACTGAGCA
>JAQMCW010159138.1:5000-11862 GCA_030068335.1 Chrysichthys cranchii | reverse complement strand
GTGTGTGTGTGTGTGTGTGTGTGTGTGTGTGTGTGTGTGTGCGCGTGTGTGTGTGTGTGCGCGTGTGTGTGTGTGTGTGTATAAACGTTGCTAGAGTTTAGAGTGAGTAACACACCACTTTTATACAGTACTGTTTATCGGTATTGTGATTTTCAAACACGATATTTCACATCTCTAACCGGAATTATGAGACAACCGAAATTCCGAAAATACGGAGAAAATTCCAAACTTCCAAACTCCTTGTTTTTTTTTTTTTGTTTTGTTTTTTCGGTTGTTGCAGATTTTCATCATTAAACATAACTACAAATTGGGCAAATGTCGTTCTCGAGTGAATTCTAAGAGTTCGCGGTAGTTGTCGGATCTCTGCGGTGTAAGACAGACAAACGAACAAACAAACAAATAAATAAATAAATCACTTTGGGATGTGCTGGAGAAGACAAATAATCAACTTCCAAAGCTACTTTTAATGAAAAACGTGATGTGAGCTGTGCGGTGGGTGGGGGTGGAGATTTTAAGCATGTTTATTATTTCTGAATGAATTTTTTTTTTTTTTTAAATCAGTAATTCCTTTCATTTAGTTTTCATACCTCACTGTGCTTAACTGCATTTCTATGTCTGAACGTGACAAAAATCAGATCACAGAAAGTAAAAAAATAAAAAGAAGGAAAAACAAACGGAACTAGACCGCATTTCCACAGAGAAAATGCAAAGTGTTCTTGCTCAAATGTTGCCAGCACCAGCAAGCACACTAACAACTCCTCAAGGTCCTAGAGAGCGCCAGTTTTTCATAGAATTTCGCGGAAAAACGGGAATACCGAACAAACGACAAGGGGTAACATAACCATTTGAAGAATCTAGCATGCCCGGATCGGCACGGACGTCTCAGAGTTGGAATGGTGTCTCTAGCTCGAAAGCCCTATGAGGAGTAGGGGGCGGAAAAAACGGGTGAGCGGAATAATAAAAATAAGAATAAGAACTAGACTGCATTTCCGCGGAGAAAGTGCAAAGTGTGCTTGCTCAAATGTTGCCAGCACCAGCTATTACACACCCCAAATTTTGTCCAGGGCTAGGGGAGTGAACATTAATGTGGCCTCGGACAGGTTGATAATACTGTCTCCAACAAGCAACTAACCTAGTACACAATACCACAACAATAATGTAAAGTCACACACTCAACACCACATCTGGATAAAAATAACTTCAGAGTTTATATTTGTTCACAGTTAGCAGAGAGAACACAGGTACAAGAAGTGGAGGAGCAAATAGACGACGCTAAATCAAAGAACTAAACAAAATACACTTTTACCCTCCAACTAATGTAAAGTACAGAAAGACAGGCCAGTTAACTCTACTAAATGTCCCTTAAAAACATACAAACAGTCTAGTGTATGTATATGCGCGAACATTCTCTCTCTCCCCCACTTACCAAGTTCCATATAAAATACATATGGTGTGAGACTCAACATAAACATGCACCACCAAAGCGTGCAGCATAGATACAGCACAAACACCGAAACACAGGAGCGCCCGCAGGAAGGACGAAGCCACCATCTTGCCGGTGTGTTGATAAACCGTAAGCACCGCCCCAGTCCGACATCTGATTCGCCGGTGTCGCCACCAATCATCATTCTCCATCAAGAGGACTCCTCAAGACACAGAATTGGGCGCAAATGCACACAACGTCTCAGAGTTGGAACAGTGTCTCTAGCTTGAAAGCCCTAGGAGGAGTAGGGGGCTGAAAAAATGGGTGAACCGAATAATAAAAATATTAAAACTTAAGAAGAACAATAGTGTGCCTGCAGAGCAAGCACACTAATAAGAATAATGAAACTTAAGAAGAACAAGCAGACGAATAAATCTGTCAGCATGTCATCAAAATATATTCACAATACAAATTTTTTTTAAAAGTCAGTGTGTGTGTGTGTGCTGCATAGGAAGGCCTGTTTTCTAACGTGATTACACGGCCCTCAGCCTCTCCCCATGACAGAGACATCTGGAGAAACGCACCATTACTCTCTGCCTGTTTCTCTCTGTCGATCTTTGCATGTCTGTCTCTGTGTTTTTACTCCTTGTCTGTCTCTCTCTGCCTCTTCCTCTTCTCTCCATCATCCTTCCCTCTCTCTGTCACTCTCTGCCTCCTTCATCACTTCCACTTCACTCACAAAGCTGTTAATTAGGACATGTCCGCTACCGACCCTCCGTGCCTAAGAGAGCCGAGGCGGTCATGTCCTTGAGCCCTAATCCCTCCACTGCTCCAGGGATGGCCCTGGAGCACACTCCTGACCTCTGACCTCTAACCCCTGACCTCAATCTCATCCCAAACATTTTATTACGCAGTACCCAGGTGTGTGAATTAAAAAGGACCGTTTTCTGCTCCCCGCTTTCGGACATCCTGCAATTAGGGCCCTAGATAGGGAGCAGAGTGCGCAATCCTGAAATCAGGAAAGACACGTGTGTGTCAGATTTGTGTAAGGGGAGTCGCATCAGCTCAGCTCCGTTCTCCATACTTAGATTAGCTAAGCGGGCTAGCTGGCTAACGGAGGCTTTGCTGATGGCTAGCATGAACGCAGGCTGAGAATAAAAAAGAAGAATCGGGACAACTCTGCTGTCTCAGTCTCATCTCACTAAAATGCTCAGTGTGAGGACGAGAAGTGAAATACAGAGCAAGGGGGACATTAAAAATAAACATAAACACACACACACACACACACACACACTCTCAGGGGCAGCTCATGCTACGAGACCGCTCACAAGCTACTCCTTTTTCTTCCTGTGTCATGACTGATATTTAGCCAACGTGAGCTTAGCGCCCTGTCCCTGAGTTGAGTTTACCCCTCACCTCTCGCTTTAGTGAACGTGTTAGCAGGGATTAGCCGCACGCTCCATCCAGCTCGTCCCTCCTGACTGAGAGATAAGGACTGAGAGACTTTCCCTGAGTCAGGTACACAGCCGCTGCTTCACTCCAGAAATGTATGGTAGGCGTGTGTGTGTGTGTGTGTGTGTGTGTGTGTGTGTGTGTGTGTGCAGACTAATTAAACTCTCATGTTCATATTGCTCAGTCAGTACGGCTCAGTCAGCAGAGCTCTCGCTTTCTCAATTTACTCGTTTTATTTATTTATTTATTTATTTATTTATTTATTTATTTATTTAACGGCCGGATTAGCCTTACTGCTCGCCGATATTTCGAGTCACTCGATCAGCACATGAGAGCATGTGAGTCAATCTGAGTCTGCTTCCTAGGGAGAAAGTGAACTGGATCGGCTACAGGAAGGGAATCAGACCTGCCATGTGTTTTAGGTTCTTTTGGAGATGTGAGATGCTAAACGGAGACAAAGGACAGAGCTGTAGGGCTGCTGAACTGCCCCAAGATCTGGAGATTTGGCCAAAGAAAAGGAGAGGAAAAAATAAACGTTGGAGGAGACTCACAAAACATTGAATCTATTTGTGCATATCCTCACGAGACCCAGTCTGTCATGTTGTGTGCCTTGTCCTCTTTCCACACTCTTTCTGTTTTTTTAGTAACTGATAACTATTGAACTTGATCATTGTCGCCAACCAGGAAGAAGTCTGGCAAAAGAGTAACACCTGACGGCCTTAGAAGGAAATACACACCATGTAGATGGGGGAAAATATGATGTCCTCATATGAGGACAGTGTGGTCTCAGGAGGATATAATAATCAAATGAAACCTTGATGTGGGCTCTGTGTTCTCCGTGGTCACACTAGGTACATTTTTATGTTCCCGTATATTTGATTAGAAGTTTCAACAAGGACATTTAAAGCCTTCAGATGATTTTTACCCGAACAGCAAATGATCCAAAAGTATCACTCAAGTTCATGAGTATGCTTGCTCTGCAGGTACACTATTGTTCTTCTTAAGTTTTATTTTTATTATTATATTTCCGTTCACCCGTTTTTTCCGCCCCCTACTCCTCCTAGGGCTTTTGAGCTACAGACCTCGTTCCAACTCTGAGACGTCCGTGCCGATCCAGGCATGACGGCTTGTTCAAATGGTTACATTACCCCTTGTCGTTTGTTCGGTATTCCCGTTTTTCCGTGAAATTCCGCGAAAAACCGGCACTCTCTAGGACCTTGAGGAGTCATTTGTGTGCTTTTCCGCCCAATTCCGTGCCAAAACCAGCGCTCTCTAGGACCTTGAGGAGTTATTAGTCTGCTTGCTGCTGGCAACATTTGATCAAGCACACTTTGCATTTTCTCTGTGGAAATGCAGTCTAGTTATTTTTGAGATTTGGACTAACAGGTTCTGAAAGTGCTCTTAAAGACATTTAAAAAATCACCCTAAATGTGACGCCTTGGACCGTATCCAAGATTAGCCCACTCACTGACCTATAATTTTGATGTGGACCTTTAGTCCACATCAGTATTATAAATCCCTGTCTGATTATCACCCCCATTAAAATGCTTTGTAAACTGGTAGATTTGACACTATTTACTCTTTTTTTCTATCAAACTTGTCAGCTTTTTTCTTTTCTTGTGCAAAAGGGAGTATTCAAAAAATTTCACGGGCATGCCTGATGTTCACTCGATAAGTGCAAGTGCAATTCTCTTAGCTTGAGGGAGTAATTGCGCCATTTAGACAGCAGAGGGTGACAAAAAAGATAACACGCAAGAGCACACAAGGGAAAACAAGGGACCTCGACATAGGTCACCGGACCACCGGAAGCTCCAATTCCACGAAAAAAGGACAGAACAATCACGTCTAATAAGGGAAAAAGAAAACAGATTCAGAAACAAAATCAGTGCCCTCTTTTTACAGACCGCCAAATGTGAAAGAAAAGGAAAGCAAACAGAGGGGGTTGTTTTATGTGTGAGCATTTTTAATTTTGAAGAAAATGTTTTTGCTTTTTTTTTCATATTTAATAAAATGATTATTTTAGTTGTTAGGCTATTATATTTTACTCCAACATTTAAAAATGCTAGTTCGTATTTATTGTTGTTTATTAAGAAAAGGAAACAAAAGGCATTTTTTAAATTTAATAAAATGAATACTTAAGTAATAAAATTTTCATTTTTTCCCCCCACAAAAATATTGTGGAAAAATTGACTCGCGAGGCTGAATCATTTCCTGTCTATATTTCAGTGATATCCTGTAGGTGTGGAGCTCATATATAAAGTGTGTGAAGGGATTAAACTGCACTTCCAGCTGTTTTGACTCACTGCTGTTCCTGCAGGACTGAAAATATTCACTTCTAAAAGTCCCAGAGAAACTAATCACGACTGTGAAAGACAAGCTCACACTTTACCTTTACAGAACTGTACTCACTCACACTGACTCACGCACTTTTGCCCCTATTTAGGGAAGTGTTTCCCTGACGGGAAGGTGACCTTCGAGTGACTCACGTCTGCTGTCATCCTTAACATTAAAGTCAACAATACAACCATGAACAGCTTCTTAATGCCTCACACACACACACACACACGTGGCCCATCCGACACATTTCACGAGGACTTCAAGTTGTTCTTCAGTCGTCCTTCTTCTAGACATTCTACTCCAGAATGTTTCCCCACTAGAGCGGTTTTAGGAAGTTAAGGACAATTATTTATACCAAGACTCCTAGATCTTCTTCTTCTTCCTAGATTAGTCGCAACGCCGCGCAGAGTCGTCACAACGCGACATCTCGGCACTGTGACATCCGATGCGACGATGGAAACACCCCAACCGACATGTCGCTCCGTCTGACGCTGGCACACTCACACACATGGGCAATTTAGGGTAGTCAATCCACACATCTTTGGACTGTGGGAGGAAACCGGAGTACCCGGAGGAAACCCACGTGGACACGGGGAGAACATGCAAACTTCACACAGAGAGGCACCCATGCCAAAACTGGGGCTCAAATCCAGGACCTTCTCGCTGGGAGGCAACAGCGCTAATCACTTAGCCACCATGCTGCCCTACCAAGAATCCTAGATAATTCCACAAAAAAACAAACAAACAAAAAAAAAACCAAGTGCGTACTCCTGAGGCTTTACTCTGTTCCTGGAGATCACTAATATTTCCAGGACATCTCATCTACACGTTTCCTATTTCCCGTTTCATTTCCAGGTTTCCCATGCCCTGTACAGACTGGAAGCGGGGTGAATCTGGGTGATTATAGAGTGTAAATGGTGCAAAGGGCAGCAGGGGGTCGTTGAAAGACCCCTGAGGCCTGAAGACGCAGCTGGTGAAGGAATGGATTAAAAAAAAAAAAGCACTTGAAAATCCCCAAAGCACAGCAGCGCAATGTGAGAAAGTCGTTCGTTCGAGAACGACTCGGAAAACTCCCTCTAATTAGCTTGGATGATCTTCACGCTCTGGTGCTTTTGGGAAACAGGGTCGCATTTAGCGTCTCTTAGAGGACACGCCGATTTATCCCTGCTTCGCTTCACCTCACCCGCTTAGATCTAATGATCCTCCTCTACAAGGAGAGCTTCCTGATGGATAGTTAGGTTTTGTTTCAAAAACGAATGAGTGACTGGAACCCATTTGGTGAGCCTGAAATAAATCGGACGTTCGCTTTTAAAAGCCAGCCAGGCGAGAGAGGAGTGATCCTGGCCAAGGTTCTTCGTGCATTCCTCTGACAAGACTCCTTTTGTTGCACCGAGTCGTCCACCATCTTAAACTCAACAATGGCAGGAGAAAACGCACTCCGCGGTCCGAGGGAGAGCACATCTGTAGTGCCAGAACCCCCTCCCTCTCTGCCTCCTTTCTTCATCCATCTATCCCTCACTCCTTGTTTCCCTGACACTCCTGCCCTCCCTCGCCCTCCTTTTTCCCTTCTACTCTGTCTTTCTTCTACTCGCTCCCCCTTCCTCACTTTTTTTCTCTCTCCATCTCTCCGTCCTCCCTCCTTCCTTCTCT
>JAQMCW010159082.1:0-11869 GCA_030068335.1 Chrysichthys cranchii | reverse complement strand
GTCGTTAGAAAATTAGTCGTTACTGGCAGCACTAATATATATATATATATATATATATATATATATATATATATACACACACACATATACATAGGTAGTCCTCAAGTTACAATAGAGATGTGTTTTGCCACACCCATCGTAAGTCGGAAATATCATATGTCAAACCACTGTGTTGAACTTCTTAGCCTAGATTAGGTATCTCAGCCCAGCTTAGCCTAGCTTAGCCTAGCCTACCCAGGAGCCTATTCCTGTAGGAGACATGCTGGGCATTTAGAAGACATGCTTTTGAATTAAAATTAGCTTTTGAAGCAAACAAAAAAACCCATGGTAATGCACTGTACACCGATACACCAGGGAACTGAGGCATCACGCGAGGCAAGTGATCCGGGCATCATCCGCGTACTTCCAAGCATAGTCCATGTACTTCTGGACGTCGTCCGAACATCCGCATACACTGGCCTGCCAGTGATGCCTGATCGTGAATTTTAAATATTTTCTAAACATTTTGAAATTTTTAGAGTATCGCAATCGTCATCGTAACTTCGAAAAATCGTAAGTCGGGCCTTCGAAACTTGAGGAGCGCCTGTATAATATAATGATGATCAGCTGTACGGTGGTGTGGTTGCTAGCACTGTCACTTCACAGCAAGAAGGTCCTGGGTTCAATCCCCAGGTCGACCTGGGCGCCTTTCTGTGTAGAGTTTGCATGTTCTCCCCGTGTCTGCAGGGGTTTCATCCGGGTACCTTGGTTTTCTCCCAGTCCAAAGACATGCACAGAGGGGATTACGCTAATTTACAACCCTAAATTGCTTGTAGGTGTGAATGTGAGTGTGAATGGTCATCCGTTTCTGTATGTTGACCCTGTGGTGGATCGGCAACCTGCCCAGGGTGTTCCCCGCCTCTCGCCTGAAGTCAGCTGGGATTGGCTCCAGCTTCCCCGCATGACTGAGTGGCAGAAGATGAGTGAGTGAATGAATAATCCTTAATCCAAGCCCCGAAGATTTGTTGTTTTTGTTTTGTTTTTTAACTCTTATCTCTTTTTAACAGTTTTAACGATTTTTTTTACTTGAGGTTGTCCTATTACTTATTTTTCTCCCCTAAAAGAAATTGTGTAAACCATACTGTCAGTCATAGTGAAATTTGGACAATATGTAGTACTCCTGTATAAAATGTGCATTATGGACCCTGAACAGGATTAAATGGCAGAAGATGAGTGAGTAAATAATGATCAAAGAAAGATCATCTTCGGGTATATGAAAACAACCTAATGATACTCAGATATGCATTGAGATAATTTATTATGTTATTATATTTCCAAATGAATTCTCCAAGAGCAAGTCGTTTTTAAGTAAGTTTACCTTGAAGTTTTATTATAAAACATACTAAATAACACTGAAATACATTCGAACATGAAAATTTCTCTGACCACAAAACCAAGTCTGATAGAAGCCATTTAATCTCTAGTTGCAACTCGAAGCGTATTAAGCACATGCCTGTTGTTACCTAGAGCCAGAAATATTCATTGCTAATGTTTTCTTATGTTAGCCACAATATTGTAGTTTTAATGTGCCAGAATGTTTAATACCGTGAGTAAAGTAGAATGCACTTTGCACTTACTTTTATTATTCTCAGTGAAGCATGTAGAACATCTACAGGTAAGTAAGCATTTATTTACTCTCTCATGTGGCTAGCCATGCAGAGGTTATCAATCAGTACTAAAAAAAAAAAAAACCCTGTAACTGAGAAATAAGCAGAATACAGAATGTATGTACACAACAACCTGCAATTTTACAGCCTCCATCAGCACTTCATCTACCAGGTAGTATTTCATCATGAGCTGTCTAGTTCATCTTTCACCTATCAACTCACAAATTTACAAATAGTATTTTCAATGCGGAATTGGTGAGATTGTGGATTACCTGACGATGGAATCAGCTCCAACCCCCAACCCAAACTGAGTTATTGGCCTTTAAATGCTGGGCAATAAACAAAACTTAGGATTTGGTTCAGAAATCCTGAACTTTAACTAAAGTTAAAGGTCAGTGTTTTGACTCCAAGTCTTTTTTTTTTTTTTTAACTTATCAATAGACAGTATTACAGTCTTACCCTGCCATATTTGAAGTCATTGCATTCAATTACAGAAGAAGTTCAATTCATCAGTGTTTTTTTGTTTTTTTTTCGAAAACCCAGCAATCGTTAGACAATGATTTTGAGTCCACAAATGTACTACATGCTATCTCTACTTACGCTTCCAGAGAAACTTTGGTCCATGAGTCTACATTCCACACACCATCTAGTTCTCAGAAAGTTTTTTTTTTTTTTTTTTAAGAAAAGCTTTTTCTTCAGTGTTGTTCTAGAGTCCTCAGTGCTGTCCAACGTATTTCTCTTGAGGCACCATCAGGTTGGGAAAGACATGGTAACCCAAGAGGGAGAACTAGAGGAGAACACAGGAAACTCAGCACAAGCAGCAACCTGAGCTGCATCACTGTACCACCTGTTGTCCTTACTTGCTTTTTCAAAAGCCTGAGCTAGATGTATGAATTTTGGTCTGCTGCTGAGTCACTGAGCTGTTTTCATATTAGGGAACAGATTCATTTCATCAGTATAATGCATCTCCTCAATGACATTACAACAGCCTACTCCTTCAGAATATGGGACTCCTCAGACCTAATACTGGACCTTGTTCCAGAAATCCTTTTTCCTAATATGCAGAATTGATTTCCAACTGCTGCACGTTCTTCACCCCGTGCTGAGCTGTGCTGAAAATGGGTTTAGTCTCTTATAGTCTGAGGATCATTTTTGAATGTGTCTTTAGTTCTAACCGGTGAATCACTGCTCGAGATTTGAACTTAAGTTGAGTTGAAATGAAATAATTTGAAGCGATTTGCATGGAATCTGATAACCATTATGTGGGATTTGATGACCACAACTTTGAATGGGGTAAAATATAAAATTAAACTTAATTTTTCATTCCATTTCAATGTAGAATTTAGTAATATACACATTTACTCATTCAGAATGAGTAGAGGTCAAGCTCAGGCTATTATATTTAATATATTGCAACTTGCGGAAGTTGTTGATCATAGTATTCAACTCAAATGCCATTTTAAAACCATGTTTAAAACAATATGAATCACATTTTTTTTCTCTTAGAAAAAGTGTTAACATAGAAAAAATGTTTAGTTACCTGATGATATACTAATATTTATGACAAAAAAAAAATCACTATATTTTAACCGTTGTATTTCTCTAAGTATGCAAATCAGTCATGATTACATGCATTTGAGTAACAGCAATGAGTTTTTAGCATCAAATTAGCAACTGTGTGAAATCTAGCCACTTAGCATCTATGCTAATAGCGTGAGCACATAGAGCATATTCTTAAAATTTAACTGAATATTTTACTTTTGATATCAACAATACTGCCTTAGAGATAATTTAGGTAACAGGACACAACTCTGAGCTTTACCATCTCTTACATAGCTACAACATCATTTGAGGAAAAATAAATGAGAGAACTTACTTTTGGTCTTCCCATGACTGTCAGAGGATCCAAATGATGTCACTTCCTGTTGAATATGTCATTGGTGGAATGTTCCAAAATTTTTAGGTGGGGGAACGTGTTTGGGTAACAGCACTGAGTGAAAATCTGGGGACGTGACTAAAATGTGAATTTTAACCAAAATAAAATGACGTTTTAATAAAAAATATTTTTTTTAAAGTACAGATAAAACATGGAGTCACACTTAAATGCAAAATAAAAATGATTTTGGAAGGATTTTATTCACGATGCATTGTGCTAAAATGTAGTGTTTGGCTTTGGGGACAGGCAAAAAAGGCTATGTATCAGTGTTTTGGATGCCTTTTTATAATACTTGAAAATGATATATTTTTAATTTCTACAGTGATTCATGTGTACGGTGCTTTGTTTATTAATAAAATGTAATTTATATTATATTATAACTTGTTTTTATACATTTAATATACTGGGGACGGAAATGGCACTCATTCAGTGGAATCGCCCAGGTATAGAAATGTTTCATTAAGAAAGAAAAATGTAGGAAAGGAGCTCACACTCTCAGGCTTCACGCTTGTCCTTTTCTAAGCTGTACTTTTATGCAGCCTACTGATTTGATTTTCTCTTCATCCAGTCGAACACCTGGCTGCTGTTGCACCTAATTGAGTTTGATGCTCTAATGTTTCACATCTTTTTCTTATTTCCTTCTGTGTTGCAAGCTCTCGTGTTCGAGGTTTGTTTTTGTTTGTCGGTGCCATCGCTGGTCAGTACTGAACACTCACATACACTAGAGAAAACTTACATTTGGATTTATCATCATCATTTGTGTACTTTTTCTTTTCTTTTTTTTGTGCACTTTTTCAAAATATTGATTGGAAGAGCTGTGACTCTGAGGAAAAGGCATCACTCAAAAAACAAGATGGACAAATTAGTGCTTCTCAAAGTGCCTTGTGCTGTGTTGGTTCATAGGGGAAATGAGGAAATGGGCGGCAGTCTTGGGACACGTCAATAAGATATGCTTTATTTCTGCACACACTCACTTTTTTATTGCACACACACACACACACACACACACACACACACACACACACACACACACACACACACACACACACACACACACAGCTCTGAGCTGCTCAGCTTGGTCTATGTGGCTATCTGCTTCTCTCCCTTCAGGCACACAAGATACGCATAAGTAAACTCTCCAGTAATCAGCCACAGGTGGCAATCATCATGTGTTATCTGCTGGTTTGACCCGCCTCCTCTCTGTCTACAGCTGATGCTTGACAGCACCGCTGCTGCCGCAGCCCTAATAAAGACTTTTCTTTCTCCGCTGGTATCTGTTTCACTGAAATGTGTCTCAATGCCTCCACTCCAGACAATGCTGTGTTTACTGGGATTTTAGCTCCACACGGCAGATCGTGACACAGAGCTGTCTGGGAAGATGTGGTGTGCCATACAATCTGTTTCCATGTTAATCAAGGTTGGTGTATGTCCCAGTGAAAGACCGGAATCCTTTTTCATTAACTTCAAGCCTTTTTATTCACTTTGGGAGTTGGTCTCAATTATTTTAGTCGGAGTGTATATATTCCGTCTCAGGCTTGCCCACGTGAGGCTCAATGGCACGTAGATGATTATATAACACGCGTTGGGCAACAACGCTCAGACTTCATTCTCATTATTTTCTGGGATTTTAACAGAGTGTCTCTCGGTAACAAACTGTTTAAATACATGCCAGTTGATGATGCAATATATATATATATATATATATGAGTTTCCATTACCTTCTCCAACACCCTGACTGCTCTGGGACTTGTGCCATGCGTGTCTTTGTGGACAGCTTGCCATTAGGTTCAATCATTCGGGATCTACATCACACCAGTCTCTTTCACTTCAGCCTCAACTTGTGACAGGTTCACCAGCTTTCTTACTAGTAAATTCAAGGCAAACTCGCTCATGAAACCCTGGCCATCAGCAAGCGCTCTTGTTCTCCCCATTGCTGTCCTCTCTCTGTTCGTATGAGTGCGGATATCATCGAGTTTGCAAATGACACAATAGTCTCTAGTCTCATATTAGTCTCCCAGGACTTGATGTGGGAAGCCAATGCTGAGTGTACTGCCAAAGCAGCCAAGAAGAATACATACTTCATGTATCAGCTAAGGAAATACAACTCACCACAGGACCTGTTGGCCAATTCTACAGTCACCGGTAAAAGTCAATAAAAATCTCATACCTCTCTGGAACCTGGAATGAGCTAAACAGGTTTCATCACACTCTTAAGACAGCTGAAAGAATCGCGAGAAAAGAAAAAAAAAACCCTGCCCTCTCTCAAAGACCTGTTCCCCTACGGAGCCGGGAACTGAAAAAAACATCGCCCACACTCTAGCCATCGTATTTGAACTCCTTCCCTCAAGCAGAAACATCAGATCAATGTGCATCGAAACCGGCAGACATTGGAAATGCTTCTCTCCACATACAATCAGATGTATGAACACTCCTCCCAAATATGACTGTATGACTGTGTCACTGACAGCAGTAGGCTTTTGTTTGACACGCAGTGATTTTGTGTGCAATATTTATCCCTCCTCTGTGCAATATTCTTCTTAGTTGCTTACAGCGCAATAGTTCATCAGCTCAACATCCCAGTCAAATTCAGTTTTTGTCTATTCAGTTTCTTTTCTTTACCTTCTAGAGCATGATTCTCCACCATGGCGGCATGGTGGCTCTTTCAGCCTCAGCATGTACGTATGTGAGGAGATGATTAGAAACTGTAGACACACTCTCATGGCTTGAAATATCTTTACTTATGGGGCAACTGATCACATTTCTCTGATCGACATGTTTCAGACAACCACTGTTGAAAAGAATCCGAGAGAAGAAAACCGTTAATGGTGGCCATCTTGGATTCATGCCTTTTTGAGTCATCTTTCGTTGCATCACTGTCAAACAATAATACTATGTAAGCATTCTGTATGCCTTTGACATAATTCATGTTCAGCTCTCTTATTGATAGTGCAAGCCTACGCTCTTAAACATTGCGCACATTGAGCTAATTTGCTTCCAAATCCATGGGTAAATCTTTCACTTTGTTTAGTAGTATATCCACGGCACATCAAAGACTGTCAAACTCATTCTCCATATGAATCAAATTTCAAACATATAATGGGAGCGTTGAAAGAATTCGGAGGCTGAGTTGGATTTTCCCTAATAGCTCCATAAGTCCATTTACAAACTAATACTCATATACTATCTATCTATCTATCTATCTATCTATCTATCTATCTATCTATCTATCTATCTATCTATCTATCTATCTAAATATAAATATAAATGAATAGTGCCCTTTTCGTTTTGAGATCAAATGTACAGAGGAGCATGACTGGAATATGGTTAGTTGATTCAAAATTATGTGAATCCTGTGCAAAGTGGTAATATTTTTGAGTTCTGCATCACAATACATCTAAAGAATGGAGGTTCATGGGTGCATGTCTTCTTGTCTCTGAGTTGCCACCAAAGATCTTAGAATATACAAGATAGAGCAACATAATTCATCTCTCTCTCTCTCTCTCTCTCTCTCTCTGTATATTCCTTCTCTGAAGGGGGCATGTTGCCTTACATTACAAATGAAATTCTGTAGCATCCAGACAGCTAAATCTACCATATAGCTGTGTATGCTGAAAGAAATCAGTTTTTCCCAAAACAGTTCGCTGCAGAAATACTGTTGTGATCTGACAGCATCATCAGGACCTGGGAATATGCTCTAAATTCCTCCAAATACCCATCAATTCTCCCAGAGAAAAAATAGTGGCCAGTGTTTTGGTGAAATCCATGGACTTCCTCAATATTGGACTTGAATGGAGTGCTGGGTTGTCCTGGTCTACATAAAGGTAGCTCAGACCCCTGTCCCGTCCTGTCCCCCTCCCCCCACCAATTTTTGAATTCAGACGAGGTCTTAGATTTGTGCCTCTTGAGCCATCTCAATTCTCTCTGTGGACACTATTCATTTTTCACATTTCCCTGTTCGTTTTCGACACCTCTCCTAAACACTCGCCTATTTAAGAGTGTTTTAAGGCTAACGGTTGCTTTGTACATCGCTCCCATATATAAGTACAAGAGAGAATTTCTGTATTTTTAACAGTGTTTGGTGAACCCTCCTTACAGTCCCCTAATTACCTAATTAAATAAAGTATTTTTCAAAAAAATATATGGTAGATTTAAGTATATTATGGGGTACATAATTGGCCCAGGTAATAAGTAAGTAGATGCACAAGAAGAATCTCCACGAGTATTTCAGCTGTTATTTTATGTATTTACCTGGGCATTACCGGTGGTAAGTACCCAATAAGACACTACAATTTACCATATATGCCAGTGGTTCTTAAACTTTTTTGGGCGTGACACAGGTAATAAGTTTCAGGTCCGGTGGGTATGTGGCGACCCCAACACCCCCCCCCCCCCCCCCCCCCCCGCAACATTTCAACCCGGGGGGGTGGGGGGGGATGGGTCACGACATACCCATCGGACCTGAATTTGGGTCGTGCGCGCGCTGTTAAAATTTTGCCAACCGGGGGGTGCGCACACGCTGTTAAAATTTTGCCGACGGAGGGGGGGTGCCGTAAAAATGTTGCGGGCGGGTGATATTTTTTCTCTAAGAAAAATGATTTTTTTTTTTTTGTCATGGTCTCGCGACCCATTCTGGAGGACCCATACTTTAAGAACCCCTGATATATGCTCTGGGAAAATCATGGTAACCATTCCGTTTACAGACCCCTAATGGGTTTGGGTAATCGTGGAGATTTTTTCTTTGTATTTCAGTTGTAGTTTGTATTGACTAACTTATTACCTGTGTTAAGTACCCAATAATATAATAATTAGTAATTAGGAGACTATAAAACAAAGTCTTCCTGAATCATTTGCCATTTAAGATCCCATACACACTTATTATTAGCATTTGCCTCTGATAACCTGAGCACAAGCAAACACTTACGATATCAGGCTTGATTTACCTTGAGGCCCAACTCCTCCCTCTTACGAATCACTACAGCCAGAGCCAAAATGGCCTCCTTTTTCCATGGTTTCAGCTGATTGAGGTGGTGCATTTGAAATTTATCACCTTGCCTGATCTTATAATTAATTACTCCAACTGACTACGAGACCTCGAAGGGCCTGTGCCATTTTGCGAGTGATTTTTCAAGTGAACCTTGACATGGTTAGTCAAATGCATACCTTACCTCCCAGTGCAGCACCACCAGACTGAGGATTCTTTTGGATCCTGTGGGCATCCAGCCAGCCTTTAGCACCAACGGGTATCCTTGAGCTGCTGTGTGGTCATGACTGCTGACCTCTGTGTGTTTCAGACCCTGCAAGTGTTCTTGATGTTCCTCCAGGTTCCAGACAATCTGTGGCAGTACCACCTTCTTCATGGTCTGGTATTCCAGCTGCATCCACACAGGCAGGTGCTGGGTAGCAGGCTGGGCTTTACCAGACAGCAAGGGAACGATGCATAGAACACCCTCATCCTCTGACCAACCCCTCCTGAAAGGATGAACAATCTGCATAAACTTTCTGTGATCACACACAGGTAGCATTGACATTGCTAACATAATAACTGACATTTCACTTAATGACACGGGTCCCTTTGTGAGAATGTTGCCCTCATGTGTTACATTATGGAGAATTCCCTTACTTCAGCTGTACAATTCTGAATTCCTCTGTGACTGCATTAGATAAGCATACCATGCAATCAGCCTTAATATTTAAGCATTAAATGAGTTTCTTCAGAAATGATTGTGCAATCCAGTGGGTGGTTACATTGTGCCTTTACTTTACTTAACTTGTTTGTAATGCCAGATGGCAGGCAGAGCGCGCTGGTTGGACAGATAGAGCCAGGCAATAAGGGCTTGTGCAGCATTACAGAGGCTCCCATGGGTGCCGCCGAGTTTTTTTTTTTTTATTTACAGACTGCAGTGCAAGCAAAAGTACAAGGAATAATGTTGGGACTCCAAGTTGTTCAGGTTCCTTTGCTTCGCCTGAATACGTTTTGCCTATAGGTTTTAGCATAGGTATTATTAAAAAATATTGCAGGTTAACAAAGTTTAAGTGAGGTTGCTGAGGCAACTAAAATGGGTGGTGTGTAGAGATTGAACTGGGGTAATGTTAGAGAGCTTTATTGCATAAATTAGCTCTTGGGTGGTAAGCAATTAAATTAGGTTAGATGTAGATAGATGATATCTGAGTGTGTTGTGCTGTGTTATCTGAGGTCAGCCACTGCCAGGGCCAGCTTACACTTTAATAAATGTTTGATCACTTTTAAATAATTTTTATATTGTTATATATAGTTAGGTCCATAAATATTTGGACAGAGACAACTTTTTTCTAATTTTGGTTCTGTACATTACCACAATGAATTTTAAACGAAACAACTCAGATGCAGTTGAAGTGCAGACTTTCAGCTTTAATTCAGTGGGGTGAACAAAACGATTGCGTAAAAATGTGAGGCAACTAAAGCATTTTTTTTTAACACGATCCCTTCATTTCAGGGGCTCGTATAGTCAACATCCGTGCTAGCATCTACTGCTAGTGTGTGCGAAAATGGTCTCCAGGGAGATGTGTAAAATGTGGGAACTTTGTAGAAAAGTACCACCCGAATAAGGCTGTAGCAATGCGAGCGATGAATCTGTTTAATGACGACGCAATGTCACATTTCCACGATTTCCATTTCAGAAGGAGGCAAGAGCAGCGATCGTTGGATAGTTTCCTTGTCAAAGTCGCACGAAAGAAAAAGATCCCAGTGAGCCGACAGACCGCAGCGACTCCATGAGTTGTACTGAAAGTCATCCTACACAATAATCCTCCTCCTCTCCCCCTCTCTCCTCCTCTCTGGTCTCCCTCACACCAGCCACGAGTCTTTTTAAAGGTAAAGTGCAGGTATTTTGTTTTATGTTTATTTTTTTTTATTTTGTATTAATCATTTTTATATAAATATCTGTGGGTTGTGAAACAAATGATCTGATTTTCCATTATTTCTTATGGGGAAATCTGCTTTGATAGACGAGTGCTTTGGATTACAAGCACGCTTCCAGAATGAATTATGCTCGCAATCCAAGGTTCCACTGTATATGACTGTCCAAATACAAAAGCTGAAGGCTCCAATTTCCTCAGCCAAAGACTGTGCTTCAGCTTTCACTACAGGACCTGCAGTGGTTTCCCTTACTTCCAGAAGAGCCTTTCTTACTAGCCCCGCCTGGTACCTTAATGCCTGAATGCTTTTTATCCTGCAGTCCCATCTGGTCTCTGACCATGATTTCAGGGTGGTTTTGGTATGTTTCTGGAGGATATCCTGTCTATGGGGGAGGACAAGAAGGGTTTGAATAATTTCAGTAAATATCCAAAGTAGCCAGTGGCATTGAGTGAGCTCTTAACAGCATCAGCTACCACCAGATTTAAAGCATGGGCACCGCATGAGACAAAAAATGCTCTTAAGTCCTGTTGAATCAGCCTAGCCTTAACACCTTTATTCTTTCTCCCTGTATCAGGACCATTGTCATATGCGTAGCCTCCGCAAGATGTTAAGTTCCTCCAGCATTTTGAGCATGAGAAATGACAAACTTTCCCCTCTTGACTCCTCTGCCAACAGAAAGCCCAGGAAATACTCTTTAATGTATGTCTTCTAGTGACACAGTCCTGACAATGACAGAGAGTTGTTCCTTTTGACTCCTATCAGAGGTACAATCTAAAATAACGGAGAACTACTTTAACATTTTGATCTGTTCCAGTATTTCTTTCCCCAGTATTCTTGTGCTGGTGGAGTCTATCAGTTCACTTTGGATACTTATACTTAATTACTTCTTAATGTGTTTGTCTGCCAGCTCCACTTTCCACCCTTTGCAATATACTGGATCGAATCTGCCCATAAGCTCCACTCTTTGACAAAATTGCCATTATCTTTGTTTCGCCATTAGTTTGTATAATGTGTCTCTGGACCCCCTGAAAGCCAGGTTTCTGTCAGCTAATGACAGAATGTTGTTTTTTGAGGCATGGCAATGAATGGTTTCAGGAGCAAATTTGAAAAGAGAATGTGCATTTCTCAAAATGATGAAGGTTATTCCTCAAACACCTGAACAGTCTTTTAAACTTCCCCTTATGAATTTAAAGGTGGGAGTAACTGGTGTTAACTAGTATAATAATTAGTATACAAGCATAAATACTACGGCATTATTATTAAATTAGTGAACAGTATCCAAAATAAACTAATAACACCCTGTACTATGGGGCGCCGTTTGTAAAAGACAGTTGAACAGTTTTCTACATGTCAGATTTTCCAGCATTTAGCACTTTTCGCGCAATTTTCACA
>JAQMCW010159056.1:0-11870 GCA_030068335.1 Chrysichthys cranchii | reverse complement strand
GAACGCACGTCTGAGCGAGACCGATTAAAGGGACACGTGCGTCTTTGTTAGGTACGCAATACGCAAACAGGAAATGGGAAAACACTGGCGTGTCCGAAGCGGAAGGGGGAAATGGGCGGGGCTGTGTTTGTTCAACACCTGATTATGTGGTTGTGACCAGATACAAAATTTTGGCGGATTTTGGGGTCGGGAACCGATTTGTTAACAAATAAAACATGCAATTATGTCAATTTAGCACTTTTTTTTTAATGAGCATTTGTATGCAATGGCACACTGATCATTTGGTGTGACCATTAGTGTCATCTCCCTTCCAAAAACATATTTCCTATATATCCTTAAATACAGTAATATCTGTAGAAAAAACATGACTGCATAATTTATGGGTACCTATATAAATATACTGATACCCTATAACAGCACTGTCTCCTTGTTCTTATACATTACAGGCGTGTTTTTCATTTAAACCCATAAGGCTAATGTAAATGACATATAACATGCACGCGATGCTGTATCAGTGATTAATATTTCAACCACATAAACGTCGATGTATTCTTTTCAATTTTCACACACTTCACAGGCTTGGGATTTTTAAGGAACGGGTTACAAAAAGTACATCCTGTTCGAGCATACTGTTATAATGAGTAATATTTCCACCATGATTTATTTCAATTTGAATACAAGCACATAGTTATTGTCACAAGTTCGTGTCACAGTTAATGACATATTATTGTATTCAAGTTATGAGAACACCATATGTTATAAAGAAAAAAGAAAGGATCAATATACAATAAACCAGGTCTGAATTCTCATAGACAAACCATCCATCCATCCATCCATCCATTGTCTATAGTGTTGATCCATCAGGGTCACGCAGGACAGGTCATTAATCAGTCCCAGGGCTTAGACAAACATCTGATAAGAAATTAGCATTACATTTAATTTTATATATATATATATATATTTTAATAAAATGTTCAGTGCATATTAAAATGCTTGGCATCTTACGTGGATGGCTATATCTAACCCACGCTCAGCCATCTTTCTCCTCCTTGTTTCTCGTTTCTTTGACTGATTACTTTAAGATTACGTGATCAATCTTTCCCATGTCGTCTCTTCTCTTCACTGACAGCTAAAATAATAGTGTGCAATGTCATGACACGCAGTAGATTGCCAAATTTGAATGCATGATTTATGATAGATATGAACAGAAGGTTCAAGTGCCCATGTCATGGAAAACCAATTTACTTTGTTTTTTGTTTTTTTTAAATAAGACGTGGCTGAAGTCCATATGGACAGATTTGCATTCACCTCAATGTTTATGGAAACCAGACCTTTTTTTTTTTTTTTTTAATTATTTCTAGTTGTAAATTACAAAGCACTGCTATTTAAGGCGTAACATTTAGACCTGCCCATTCATGCTGAAGAGATAAGGAATCAGCTGATCAGAATAAAGGCTATTTTGCATTAAATTAGGCACAGATAAAAAAAATAAAAATAAAAAATAAACACAAAACAACCAATTAAACAAATAAAAATTTTAAATTAGAAGGGATAAAAAGAAATTGGAAACTGGTGAATGTTAAAATTAATTCTGACACACATTGTAGTATTATGAATGAACATTAGGGGAAAATGAATATGGGCACAAAAACTCCGACAACTACGTCGAAATATTAGGGTGATTTTACTGTCGTATGTTGGTAATAGTTTTCTTTCTTGAACATACTTCAGACCTTTTTGTCGCCATGAGAGAAATTCACCCTGCGTTTTGTTTTTGCTACTTATTGGGTATAACCAGCTAACGATAAATTAATAAATGCATCATGTAATAATAAATTCCATAATGAATATATTTACAAATACAGCTTTGTCATAAACTTGTGCAAAATATGAATAGAATATTCATTTGTCAATTCGTCTTTATTAATCTTCTGCTGCTTAATTCTGTCCAGGGTCATGGCGGGAGGGTCACGCCCTAGGGTTAGGGTTAGGGCTCCCTAGGGGGTGGTGGTCCGGAGCCAATCCCAGCTGACATCGGGTGAGAGAGAGGCGGGGTTACACCCTGGGCAGGTCACCAATGCACCACAGGGTGACAGACAACCATTCGCACTCACATTCACACTTACGGCCAATTTAGAGTCACCAATCAGCCTAATCCCCTCTGTGCATGTCTTTGAACTGTGGGAGGAAACCAGAGTACTCGGAGGAAACCCACGTGGACCTGTGTCAACCCTGGGGATTGAAACTAAGACCTTCTTGCTGTGAGGTGACAGTGCTAACCACTTAGCCACCATGCCACACTTTAAATTTAAAATTGAGGGAGAGTAGAAAGAAATACAGAAATAAAATCTGTTCCAAAAATCTGAACTTGCATCGAAGAACTGTATGCATACAGAGTAAATCATGAATAAAGTATAAAAACATAGAAAGAGCCAAAGAAAGACTTGTGACCAACATGGACAGCGGCTCCACCACGTGATTTTTGGTTCAAAGCAAATGGTATTTTAAGGTTCGTTCAAATTTCACAGGCACAAATTTGACCATTGGAGTAAAATTGGATTTTGGTTTACTTTAGTTGTATTTTTCTAAAATTACAATGCAAACATGGATTTACAGACAGTTTAACTTTCATTGTTTTCTTGTGGCAAAAGCTTATGAGGTCTTAAAAAGAAAAAAAAAAGTTTTCCAAATTTGACAAAGTTTTCTGAACTTTCTAGATGTTTCCAGCAAAACTCTTTGTCACAGAAGTCAGATGCACCAGTGACATTTTGTACTTTTCTTAGTACGTTATGAAAGACATGTAAATACAAATGTGTTGCAGTTTTGGGCAGTAATGCAAAACATTTTTGGAATTGTGCCAAATATGGAAAAATAAATATTAAAGGATTTGGAGCAATTTCATACACGGTTCCAGAATGACATTTCAACAGGCCACCTCACATCATAGTTACATTCCTGTAATAAATGAAACATGCAGTCCTAGTATTATTATTATTATTATTATTTTAGGAATTATGCATTACTGAGTCAGAACAAAAACAATATTTTAGATTTCCAAGCTTCCACACTTTAATTTACTTCTATATTTCATTTAGACAAGTTCATGTCCTTCTTTTTCGCAAGTTCATACTCACTTTTTTTGTTTTACTTCTTTTTAAGAGAATTTCATGCTACAAATTTAACTAATAATTAAAAAAAAATTCTTTTTAGTTAGTTTAGTAGAATTATTCTATTCTTTCCTTAGCTTGCTCTCCAGGACCTCCTCAGACCACACAGCTTTGATATATTACCGATTAAAACAATCTTTTCCAAAGCGAGAAGTTTCTAAATGAACCCAATCGCAAGATTTTCCACATCGTACTTTAAAGTCTGACTCGAGGGCGTGTTCCTGGAGGTTAAACTGGGAGCACGTTATTCCTACCCCGTAATCCAGGAATTCGTCCTGCTTCTTCCAACACATACATTTATGGAATTCATGTGTGTATAAAATGTTTCCTGGTGCCATGTTATTATTGCGAGCATATGAGTAATGCTTGCTTTGTGCCGTTTGATTGGCATTGTAAATTCATCTGTTCAAAGACGTTAGACTCTGGTGAGAAAACTGGCAATTTTGACGCAGCCAGCAAACACAGATGAACGCTCAACAGCCTGTGAAATCAGCATGATACCAAACTTCAATATTTACTCTTCCCCATTTCCCCACAGAGCAACCCAGACTGTGAGCATGCACTTGAAATGACACTTCTGCACACAACCTTTAGAAAGTTTAACATGAATAATGACTTGCCGTTAATTTATAGCTAAACCAATGCTAGATGAGTCTCACGACTCGGTAATTGCAGAGCTTAATCATTCCAAATGTGGCATGTACCTTGACATATATAATTTGTAAAAGAGCACATCTTAAAGACCAAGAACAGCAGGAGATAAACAGAGCAAAACTGCAGGAAGTTTAGATTTATAACCAAATATCTTATTGTTCGCAGTGAAGCTCTTGCGTTACTCGCTGTCAGATTTTGAAACTATGCAGATATCCATGATAGACGCACATAAAACCATGATATTAGATTGGACGTACACCGTGAATTTTATCTTCCCCCGATACACAGTAAACCACACGAACATCAAAGTGGAACAGGTTTCAGTCGACTAAATGTAGCAGTTAGGTCAAAATGTGAGCGACAGCAGAAAAGCCCATTGTTCTGCTGACGCCGATCAGGCCCATTTCCGTGATTTTCAAAAGAAAATGACAGGATCTCAAGAGTGAAGAGATTTTATTTCACGACCATGTCAAGAAACTGAATCGCTAGACCAGACCCCCCCCATATGTATGTCACCTTTCCCCTGTAGTTATTCGACATATGCGAAACCAACAGGTTCCATATAACGCATATAACGCGACCAAAAGTTAGATGCCTGAATATAACTCCCATATGTGCTTGTTGGATTTGTGATCATTCAGCCACAAAAGCCTTAGTGAGGTCAGGCCCTGATATTAGGTGAGGAGGCCTGGGGTGTCGTTGCAGTTCAACCCAAAGGTGTTCAGTGCGGTAGAGGTGAGGGATCTGTGCAGGACGCTCAAGCTCTACCACTTCAACCTTGGCAAACCATGTCTTCATGGAGGTAGCACTGACATGCTGGAACAGGTATAGACATCTTAGTTTCAGTGACGAGAAATGGTAATGCCGCAGCATACAAAGACGTCATATGTTTCCAACAATGTGACAGTAGTTTGGGAAATAACGATACCTGGGTGTGAGGGTTGGGTGTCCACAAAAATTTGGCCAAAGTATGTATAATTGGTGGCCTGGGAAAGTTTTTATCTGAACTGAACAGAGATACGTTTCATGCTTTGCATGCATTTCAATCAAAAGTCAGCTAATAGGGTTTTAAAAACCAACCCAACAGTAGCACCAATTTCCACCGGCACCCTGTAGGTCGACAGCACCAGTGGCGTAGTTTTACATCGGATGCCCTTCCTCCGCAACCCTCTGCATTTATCCGGACTTGGGACCGGCCCAAAAAGACACTGGATTGTGTCATAACATGCACACTAATAGGCTAAAAAGAAGTCCTAATTGTGTTCTTAAAGGTCGCGTAATCTTTAGAAACGATTACAGTTTGTTATATTTATATTATTTTAGCAAATTCGTGCCTGTGAAAGCGCGCAAACATGGCAGCTATTTCTATACATGCAATGTGATCTGGAAACCCAGCGTTTGTGGAATTACCAACACGTATTATACGTTTCCAATGAAAACCGAGTCAAGACTTTAATTCTAAGCTAATTCATACGCTAGACGTCAGTCACACGGTTTGATGAACGGCAGTGTCATCATTTCCCTGACTTGACTGATCACTGGTGACTGTAATAGTGCTGAAATAATAACTCCATAATTCAACGAGTTTTGTTCTGCTGGCATTTAAAAAAAAAATAAAAAATTAGCATTCAAACATTACAACTTTGCACAATGCCTTCTTTAGAGTATGAGCAATGGCATGTGTAATTTGACAGCTGGTATTTATGCTGTTTCCAAACTGAATCAATTAGGCTAATACTCCTTTTCCTGTGGCACGTAACCAGCAACTTGATTAAAGCGTGACATTCTCTGTGTAAGGAAAGCACACTTGCTTGCAAATTTGCAGTTAAAACACCTTCAGACCGAAAGACTATTTTTTTTTACAGCTGTGCTTATTTATCCGGCTTCTTGGCGTACCTGGCGTGATCTTTGCTCCAAGCCTCGGGAAAGTTAGATTAAGTTAATTAAAAAAAAAAGTAAAGTAGAGAGGGCGACACACCGGTACATATAAACAATTTTGGTCAAAACCTAGTGACATGTGAAGGGACCTAACAGGCCACCAGACTTATGAGAAATCAACTGGAGACTAGCTGTGACAGAATCAAAGTGCATATTCACAAAAACACAACCCACAACATGTATTTTCCTGGCCCGTGTGCATCCTCTGTGGCCTGAGGGTGTGCATCTGCTGCATCATGATAAACATAGTAATTTCAGCCTTTCAAGAGCCAAGATTTCAACCATGGAGAATCTGCAGATCACTGCTTTTTAACACAATAGCTGCAATTATCCTATTAAAACTTCATGCACTAGCCAAAAAAAAAAAAAGCCTTAATGAAGTTTTCTTGAATTAAATGTTAAAAATACTTGAATTACATGGAAGTAAATATGAATTGCAAGTACTCTGATATGAGGTACATGAGAACAAGCGCAATACAGAGTTAATTTTGCAATCGTTTCTGTTTTCCCCTTCTGCTCTCCTCAGGTTAAAAAGCCATTGCCTGGACAGTTGTTGGCAGGTGACTGATTAGGTGTTGGCCTCTTTTCCTCTGTCCTACTTTTAGGCACCTCTCTCTCTCTCTCTCTGTCTCTCTGTCTCTCTGTCTGTCTGTCTGTCTGTCTGTCTGTCTGTGTGTGTGTGTGTGTGTGTGTGTGTCTGGTCTCATTCAGTGTGCAGAAAGCTGAAGATCTCCAGAAGAAGATCGTTCATGCTTCTATTTGGGAAACTGCTTTTCAAAGGTATCTTAGATAGGTCAGTGATCTACCAGACTACATCGACTTCATCTGTTAAGCATGGTATAAAATAAGCCGTGTGGCGCCTTGGTCCCATGCCAGTCTCACTCAGCCTTCAACATACAGACACACCGTGCCTGAGAATGCTTAACAGCACACACGGCCCAAGGAGCTAAAGCGTGTTACTTGTGTCAAATTTCCTCTTTACTTATGTTTTTCTATTTGTGGAATGCAACAAAAAACAGTTTATTTAACAGAGAAATATCAAACACTCACTTGGTAATAGCACAGAAGTTTTTACTGCTAAACTGAACCAATTTTGAGCAGTTTTTAATGTTTCTGTGCTGCACACAAACGGGTGAAATGAGGCTGCTGTTACCCAAGGATGCGCTGAAAGGGGGTAGCTGGGTTGGCAAGTGTCACATAGAGTTCAGGAAGTATTCAGCCCAGGGAAGGAACTTGGCCCGCTTGGTTTGCTAACTCAGTTTGCCCACTCTACTTGGCCCATTAGCTTGGGGATGGTAGCCCTAGGTCAGGCTTTCGGAGACCAACGGGACGTGAGTTGGGCGTCCTGGTCACTCACAATATGTTTGGGGAGGCTGAAGTCCCGGAACATGTGCTCGAACACGAGCTCAGTCATGCTTATCAAGCTCCCAGGTCAGTGCGTTAAGGAAATAGGAGGACGGAAAAATGGTTCTGGCACAGGGCTTGGCTTGTTCGAAGGGGCTCCATCATGACAGAACGTCTGCTTTAGTGTTCTTGGAGCATTGTTGAAGTGGGTGAAGAACAGAGTCCAGCATAACTGACATGGGTTCAGTCGCTGTGCTGCCTTGAGATACTCCAGGCTCTTATGGTGAATATTAATGGTGAAAGGACATGCTGCTGCATCTAGCCAGTGACACCATTTCTTCAGTGCCAGTTTAATGGCCAACAGCTCATGGTCCACAGTGTCAGAGTTTTATTTTGGCGTGTGTCATATTCTTATAAATAAAAAATAAAAGCCACCAGAGGGCTCTGCCTCTGTCACAGAAATGCTGAAACAACATAGCACCCCCACCAATCTTGAAGGTGTCCACCTCCACTACAAAAGGTTTTGAAAGATCACCATGCTTCAGGATGGGGGCTGGGGTAAAGGTTCGCTTCAGCTGTTTGAATGTCTCCTCCGCCGCCATGTGATTCCATGCCAGTTTCTTGGTCGCATTCTGAAGCAGAGCTGTCAATGGAGCCGCAATCATGCTGAATCGCCTTTTGAAGGCTCAGTAAAAGCTTGTAAACCCCAAGAACCTCTGCAGGTCATGTATGGTGATTCGTGTGGGTTCCCTTATTCCATATCATCGGAGCAGATGACGAATTGTAACCTGTTCACCTCTCTTCTTCTTCTCAAAGACAAACCTAGCCAAGGCAGGTGATGTGAAGGGGTTAAGTACAGCTCTGCTGAAGCCCTTCCTGGATATACTGTTCCATAGCATGCTGTTCTGTCAGCAAGAGTGGTGGCGATATGCTGGGAAGGAGATTGATGGCCAAATTTTAAGGTTGATGTGGTCCCAGACCAGTGACTTTGACCTTCCTGAACACATCTAATAGTTCATGGTAGACTTCATGGATCTGGACTTGGCCTTGAATCTTTGGGATTCTGAAGGCTAGAGGGGTGCAGAGAAGTTGCAAACAATATATTCAGATGAACTCAGAGCACTGGATGAGGTCTTTGTCTTGCCATGAGATCAGAAGGTTGTGCTGTTGTATCTAGGGAGATCTGAGTATGACTGACAGTAATCCTGGGCGATGTGCACTCATGGTGGAGGGTACCAATCGGGAGATTAATGCGGATCAGGGAAGTGGGTGACGTCATCTCTAGCAATGTGGCTCGCATTGATAGCTTGGATATGTAAAGGATGTTAGGTGGAAATCTAGACATACATCGAGTGATACTGTGTCCTGGTCGATGAAATTTCCGGCTGCACTTTCACAGTTAAAGAGATTTAAAAGGACTCTGGTGGCATGTAGGCGATGTGTAGGTTCTGGCACCCCCTTGGTCTCCGCTCATTCACCCGCCATCTTTCGCACCGAGGGACAGATATATATATATATATATATATATAAAAAAGGTTGTTCCAATGCTCTTGTGTAGTAACATAGTTGATGTTTTTATCCAGAATGAGTCTTCAGTGCACACACTCTGAAACAGATAGCTAAAAGTGTTTTTTGGATTGATCTTGTGGTACTCTTGATAGAGCTGGATTTTTCGGCATTTCTTGAAGGTTATGACGGAATATGCAGATCGAACGCAGTTAGGAAGTTCATTCCGGCGTCACAGAACCATGAATGAGAAGAGTTTTAAACTTTGTACCGCAAAAGTTCATTTCAGCAATCAGGATAGAGCCTAGGGTTATATCTGTGTCTACTTTTTCAAATTTTTTATTATTCTGTATTTCAAGGCATAATGACAAGTTATTTGTTTGTGCTGGGTAATGGGTATGATCAATGGTCAAATCGCTTGGGACCAGAGCTTATTTGACAGTCACTTAAACATAATGACTTAGACATTATATACTAATTACAAAATAATATGTGGCAACATGGGAATGCCAATGCAAGAAGCAATGAGTGAAGCAGCCAAAGGAAGGCAAATTCCACTATACAGTGATGAAAGAAAAATTGCTTAAGAAAAATGGTTAATGCACTGCAAGCCAGCATTAAGGCTGCCTAGGTAAAACAGAGGCTTCGACTTCCACCTAATACAACAAATCAAATGCCTGGACCTGCCTGTGTGTATGTGTATATACAGTATATAAAAAGGAACCCTTATATGCATTTGAGCTTGCAAGCAATCTGTGAACTGGTATGAAAGGTGTTCAGGATATAAAATCTGCCATATTGGTCCAATCCATGCAATTCTAGACCTGAGATATATAAACATCTTTTTTTAAAACAGTTGCCATTCCATATGCTGCACATAACAGATGTGATGCAAGTCTTCAACTAACACAGCTGGCTTAAGACCATTGAGCTGAAAGAGACGTTTCAGTTGCTGTGGGACACACCTGATTTCTCTGCTTTTACATTCAGAGTGACACATCAATTCAGTGACCTTCCCTTGGCATAGCTCTGGCACCAGCGTGTCCATGGAGTGTGCGCAAGACATCCGAGGGGGCTTCAATGCTAATGTCTGGATGGGCTTTCTTATCTAATCGACTGGCTGCTCTGCGGTCATTTTTAGCAGCAAGTGACGAGTCACCGAGTTTACTCTCCACATTCATCGTTCTGCATTTTGTCTCATTTCACCACAAATGTTCTGCGGTGTGTTTGAGTGACACTATCTGACCCTGAGAAATTCTCAGTAGAACACAGTGCCAGGTTTGCTGTTGCGTTTCAGAATTTGGCGTCGTGATTTCGGTTTTGCGTTTGTGTTTTGTGATTTCTTGACGCGATTCCATATTTGCCGTTGTGCTTTGAACTTCAGGGCTGTCCCAATTCCCGGAACAGGCGGAGGCAGAACGCATGTGCGGATAAAAAGAGTTTATTAATACAGGTACCTAGGGCAACGGTGATACCATACAGCAGGCTAAATCGAAAACGTACACAGGCAGGATAACGCCGATCGGTAAACAGAGTTATATGGGCATCGACGACGATAATCACAAAACCAAGAGAATAGCAAAGGGTCAAACCAGGGAGCATAAAAGGACAATGGTAATGGCTTGGCAATGAGTATCACACACGAGGTGGCAAACAATGCATTGCAAAGTTGGCGCGCCTGAGTGACTCTATTTATAGTTTTAATGATAAGTCCTAATCTGGCACACCTGTTACCCCCCATGTGATGTGCCGGGTATGGCACGAGTCCCCATGCACGCACCAGAAGCGCTATGTTAGCGGCGGAAGCTAGCATACACCACTAGTGGGAGTGCTCAGAACAGGTGTGCTGTATGTACGCTCTATAGGAGGAGATTCAAGGCAAGGACCATTGCAGATTTCTGCCTAAACGGAGTATAGAAATGGGACAAATGACTCGGACCTTTAGTAAAGGTCTTATCTTAAATAAAGTACAAATGACTTAATTCATTGAATGACTGAACGAGCAATTAAACGATTTCAATTTACGAATTTAAGCATCAAGCATCTCACGGTCAAAAAGGATCAGCGTCCTTTTATAGGCTGAATATGTCGGGTCACTGTGCTGGAGGTGAGGAGTTTGCTATTAGTACTTGGCCAGGAAATGAGCAGACGGGAAAATGCCACTTGTTTTAAGATAAAAATAAATCACCTTGGCATACCTGTATACAGGAACAGTACCACAATCGCACGCATAGCATACTGTCTGCATGACAAAAAAATATGATCGCATTATTGTATTACTATACATCTATTGTTTGCTTTCCCATTCATCATTCTTGCACCCATCACATTTCAACACAAAGTTACATCTAGGAAAAAAAGATTAAATTATATTTGGTATGTAAACACCAGAGGAAACAGCAGAGAATTGCTTTTCTTTGCCTTTCTTTCATTCCCTTTAAAATAAAAGGATGTATTGGCAGTTCTAAATGAAATAAAACCGGGGGTTGGGATCTGACTAGCATAGTGAAGAAATATCATGGAAAAATGGAAGGATTCATTTAATGTTTTTGTGAACGCACCTTGGAGATTCTTGAAGGCTTTATTTTAAAGCAAACTATTTTTGGGGTTGGAAAAAGGCGGCTGAATAATAATAAGTTATTATCATTAATATTACTATAATCACTAATATTAATGTATTCATGTACACTAAATAGCACCAAATACAGTTGAAACTCTGGTCACGAACGCCTCCGAAGACGAACAAATCGGTTCCCGACCACAAAATCCGCCAAAATTTTGCACCTGGTCACGACCACATAATCGTGTAGCGAAGAAACACGGCCTCGGCCATTTTCCCCGTCCGCTTTGTATGCGCCGATGTTTTCCCATTTTCTGTTTGTGTATTGCGTAGCTAACAAAGACGCACGTGTCCCTTTAATCAGTCTCGGTCAGATGTGCGTTCATTGGCTGTGCAGTAACCTCCTCAGTAACAGGCGGGGGATACTGCTCGGAGAAGGGAGGCAAGACAGACCTGGCTGGTGGAGGCAGCATCCTTTACTGTGCTAAAGCAAGACAAGACGCATTAACTCAAGTATGATGGTCCAGACACAACACAGCACAGTCCAGTCCTAGACTAGAAGCAAGCATGAGGCTGATCAGACAGACGTATGAGGGTCAGATGGGAGTGACCGGACAAGGACTAAGGGACGACTGGCTGTATAAATAACTGAATGGGGAATGGGAAACAGGTGAATGTGTTTACAGAGATGAGGTGTGTGA
>JAQMCW010159037.1:0-22109 GCA_030068335.1 Chrysichthys cranchii | reverse complement strand
GAGCAAAAATGCAGAGAAACACAACGAAAAAATGCATTGAACACGTTCACACCACGAGTGCTTGACCAGAACTGAATGTTTGTGGCGTGAAGCGTGGGTTGGCTGCCTGTACGTCAGTCGAGGATTTGTTCGTCGGTACAAAATCTGTTCGGAAATTTAGTCCATACGTCAATTTGTTTGCCATCCGACACATTTGCAAGCCGAGGGTCCACTGTATTCTGGATTCTGATTGGTCATTGGTTCTGATTAGTCTTCTGTAACAGAAGCGATAACAGTAGTGCAGGTTTATTAACGCGCTCTTATTGACATGTTAGCGTTTCTACAGTAACGGCTGATTTACACGAATGTGTAGTGCCTGAGAACAGTCAGAGGTGGAGCTGTGATGAAGTTTTCCGACATCTTTAGGACAGAGGAGGTGAGGGAATGACTGTTTATAGCTGCTATAACACAACAGACAACAGGACGTCTGAATTTTATCAGATGAATACTGATCATTTAATCAATGAATACTTTTCAGTAGATGGCTGTGGGAGAAGAGGAATCAAACCTAATTTTAGGATGCGTGCTAGGAAAATAATCAACTTCAGGATGGTGAGCAGGACTCTGCGTCACCACACCGGCCTGTCCTCGCCCAGCCTAACTAACCTGAAGTAGTTCATAAAGCTTGCCTTCCATAAACGTGCTACACTATTGTGTTATCATGTGATCAGTCTTGCAGCTTAAGCACCACCCCTGCCACACAGCCAGATCAGGATGTGCGTGTGTGTGTGTGTGTGTGTGTGTGTGTGTGTGTGTCTCTCGATCTTTTACCGGGGTGTCCACCATGTTGGGTTTGCTGTTCCTCAGACTCTTCACAGCATGAAACACGTCCACAACATTCTGACGCTTAATCATCTCGCACACGATGGTGATGGCCGAGAAAACACCACTGCGACCCCCGCCGTTCCTACACACACACACACACAGAATCACGGTTTAAAAATGATTAAATAAAAAGAAAGAGTGACAGGTGTGTGTGTGTGTGTGTGTGTGTGTGTGTGTGTGTGTGTGTGTGTTTGTGTGTGTGAGATATCTCTGTGACTTTAACCGTGGCGTGGTTGTTCTGCCAGATGGACTGGTTTGAGCATTTCAGAAACTGCTGATCTCCTGGGAATTTCACACACAGTATGGTGCATTGTGCATTCTGTGCAAACTCTACACACTGTTGAGTGTGTGAAAATCCCAGGAGATTGTGAAACCAGTCCGTCCGGCACCTGCAGCCATGCCGTGCTGATGGGAACACTGACTGAAGCTCTTGACCTGCATCAGCATGACACATGATATTTATTTATTTATTTATTTATTTGCGTTGTGCTGCTGCCGTATGATTGGCTGATCAGAGAGCTGCATGAATGAGCAGATTTTCCTAATAAAATGGATGGTGAGTGTAAGGCTACATTCACACTGGTTTTAAAACGATCTATCTCTGTCCTGACAAATGTTTTTCTTCTATCACAAATGATCACTCCTGAAAACGCACGACACGTGTGATGAATCAGGGAAGGAAACGCTGTGAATGATCAGACCCAGGAAGAGTTAGGAAGAGAACGTAGATGTCTGCGTCATGGTTTCCAAAACTCTGTTTCTGGTTGATCACACCAAAAACACTCTTTAAACTAAAACAGGGCCAGCAGCGTTTCCAAAATGCTCCATTTTAGGGCCTTGAAAACTGTGGAGCAGTATGAACTCCAGGCGCAAAAAATGACTGGTATCAGTGAGAACTGGTAATAGTTCGTGTGTGTGTGTGTGTGTGTGTGTGTGTGTGTGTGTGTGTGTGCGCGCGCATGTGCTCACAGGCAGTGTACGACGGTGCGTCCCTCTCCTTCTTCACACTCCTCCTGCCATTTGTCCACCTGCAGGATCAGCTTCAGGAACGAGCGCTTGGAAGCAGGGACTTCTCTAAGCCCCGCCCACCCCAGGTACTGGAAATGACGAACCATAAGGTAGCCTTCCTGTGGCTGAAACACACACACACACGTCCATATAAACCCAACTGCACTAGCACTAATGTACAAAGTGTAGATAGTAAATTTACAAATGCTACAATAACCAAATAAGCACGTGTCATACAGTAAAGGCAAGTAATCTGTATTACTATTCTACTGCTGGAGTTTAACATCTAATTCAAATGACAGTAATCCCGGTGCCCGGTGCCCTGGCGATTCGCCGATTTTTATTTAGGATATATCTCATTTTTTTTTATGGATTTCTCCAGTATTTCGTGGCATCTGCAAAACCTGTAGTGAACTGTTTTTATGGATTTTTTCTATGACGGAATTCGTCAAACAGCTGTTTCTTGATCCAGTTGCTTACGCGGACAAACACAGCCCCAGCTATTTTCCCCTTCCGCTTCATACGCGCCAATGTTTTCCCATTTTCTGTTTGCGTATTGCGCAATTGAGTGTTGCGTACATAACAAAGACGCACGCGTCCCTTTAATCGGTCTCGGTCAGACGTGCGTTCATTGGCCATACAGTGACCTCCTCCCCGCCCATCTTCCTCCTCACTTCCTTAATGCCAGAAGTCAACTCATGCAAGGTTCGTTTTCTTGGTTGTTTACAGGAAGTTTTTGTATAATTAAGGATTGTTCAAACTTTGATTTTTTTTTTCTGTACTTAAAACTCATTAAAAATAATGTTCACACCATTGTCCATTGTATAGTATAGAAAAATGCCTAGGCTAGGCTAGTGTACTACATACGTACAGTACCTAAAATATAAGTCCAGGCTACGCTAGTATAGCATACAGCACATTACAGTACTCGCTATAAATGTGATGCTTCTACGAATTCATCACAAAATTCACCTCACTATATGCTCACAAATGTTTTCTTAATTGTGCCTAGAAAGTGTTTAAAGAGTGCAGGAGGATCATTTAGGGCTTAAACTATATAAAAAATAAATAAATAAAATAAAAAAAAGGCATTTGAGAGTAGCGTCCGTGTATCACAGATTTGCGTCTTTTGCAGAAAGTCTTCGAACGTAACCCCCGCTAAAGATGAGGGATTACTGTAGTTCGACATTTAAAGCTCTAAGCAGAAATTTTCTTTATTGCCCATGGACAACTTTGTGCGTGCGCGTCTTTGTTTTTGCAACACTTTACTTAACTCATTGTTTCTGTCTATTTGTCTGGTACAAATTTTATAATCAATTTTTAACCCACTTCCCGTTAACCTATCGACTTGGAACTTGGTAGATATGTTCTACTCCGATGACAATGCATTTTAAGCAAAAAAACTTTTTGGAAAAATTCAAATTTTAAAAATCTGAAAAAAAATATTTGAGTTATCATGTCCGGGGTTGCGGAGATAACGAAGATTTAATTATGTATTACGTAATTTAAATATAACTTTCGCCATATATAAATTTATAAAGAAATGTTCCCGGCGGCAGAATGGTATGAGCTTCGCCGTTCATGCCTGATGTCCCGAATTCAAGTCTCGGCGTGGGCAATCAGTATATGTCCAAGTGTTATTAAAAACTTTTTTTTTAAAAATTGATTACAAGAAGCTGGGCTGTAACTTTCATCACCCAGTGAGCAAAGTGTTGATTTTAAATTTCATAGAAATGAAATTTTTACGAAGATTATTACCTTTCGTTAAGGTGTACATCTCCCGTACCGTGCAAGTGGACAGCTCTTTAAGCGGCTGCCCACTCAGGCCCCCCACCTCACTCCTGTTGTGGTCCTGCAGGGTCTCAGGCCTGGACACTGTGGTGTTGGAGACGATTAAACCATCCACACCGAGCTAACACCCAAAAGCGTAGGAGAGCAACCATTCAGACACAACAACAGCAATAATATGTAAGGAAGATGACATCTGGGGCATGCTGTTACAGGAAAATAATCAATCCTCCGTTTAGTGGGATGTGGCCAAACACAAAGCAGAGTTAGTGTTACAACCCTGAAGTTGATCATTTATCGATAACGGCGCGTTCCGTAGCGCGGAGGAGTTTTCCAAAGCTGAAGGTTTATTTCTTAACCAAGAACAGTTCATACTTTTTAAATCCTTTCACAGTCACAGTTAATATTGTGTAATAGCTAAAAACATCATGTTAGTGGTCAACCTCACTCTCCGTGCAAATTCCTCCGTCACGAAAACAATCCCATGTTGTAAAATTATTCTGTCTACACCAGTGTTTCCCGACCTTTCTCAGCCACGGCACATCGTTCACATTCAAAAAGTCACATGGCACAGCACCAAACAAAAATGTCACAAAAAGCATATTTATTGAAATACAGTATAATGAAAATCTGGTTTCAATTTCCTAACTCAGTGTGAAACCTGGGCCTGTCTAATTGAAAACAAAGCTGATATTCTATTTTATTTTTAATATTTATCCATTGCTATCACCTGTGGCGTTGTCTCACTCACAGCATGACTGTGTCCAGTGGTACCTTGACATACGACATTAATTCGTTCCAGGAGCAAGATCGTATGTCATAAATTGTCATAAGACAAATCAAATTTCCACATTAAAATTAAAAATAGCCCGACATCAACCTCGTATCTCAAAAATGTCGTTACCTGGGTCAGTCTTAAGTCAAGGTACCACTGTACTTTCGTATTTCTTCTTCGTCTTCTTCTGTTTTACTGGCGGTTGGCAACCCACTTAGGTGGCGCAAGAAGTAGTGGAAAAGAATGTAATTGTTCTGCCAGTCACTTCACTGAAATTGGATAATCTTCCACGGCACACCTGATGATTTCTTACGGCACATTTATGTGCCATGGCACAGTGGTTGGGAAACACTTGTCTACACGGACATGTTTTAGTTTTCAAACGTATCACTTTTGCTACGTTTTTGCCGGGCGTTTCCATCCTACTCCGGAGTATCCAAGCCCCCAAAACAGAGTTCTGGAAAGGCTGCCAGGTCCGTTTTAATTTGAAAGCATTTTATTTTGAACAACCAGAACCAGAGCCTTTTGGAAACGGTGACACCGACACCCACGGCTACTTCCTGATCAGTCATGGTGCATCTTTTCCTGAGTGAGTTACGATGGCGCTATCCGGCGTCACCCAAAAATCAGGACGGGTTCCCTTTCGAGTCCGGTTCCTCTCAAGGTTTCTTCCTCTTGTCGTCTCAGGGAGTTTTTCTTTGCCACCGTAGCCACAGGCTCGCGCATTAGGGATATATTAGGATGTATATACACTTATAGAGATGTTTATTAATTAATAAGCTTTTAAATGGATTTATATACTGTGAAGCTGCTTTGTGACAACGTCCATTGTTAAACGTGCTGTACAAATAAAACAGAATTTAATTGAATTGAGAAGAAAAGAGAAGTGATACTAGTGATTATCACACGTGAAACACACCACAGCATAGCATAGCTTCTCTGCATTTGACCCGTTCACCAGGTGAAGCAGGGGGCAGCCGAACAGCGCAGCGCCCGGGGAGCAGTGCTTGGGGACGGTACCTTGCCTGGGGTACCTCAGTGTACCTTGTTGGTCCTGGGCCTTGAACCCACAACCTTCTGATCAAAGGGCCAATGCCCTGACCACTAGGCTACCACTGCCCCCACCTTTTTTTCCCCCTCACGAGAAAGAGAATTGTCACACTCCCGTCACATGACCTTTTTCCTAAAGAAAGCAAACGGCCCCAGCCTCGGCTACCAGCGCTGAACGCAGCATGGATGATGACTTACTGAGGAAGTGTTGTCTTTGCTAGCAGTTACCTGTTGCACGGTTAAATTCTGTGTTTTATTACATTACGACTGCCTACATGTGCAGGAGGCAGGCTATTATTGGAGCGGAGCGATCTGCAAACAGCAACCAACAGCACAGCAGACAATCTGCGTCCTGCTTATATCAACAAGTCAGCATTATTTCTGATGCGCTGCTAAAACACTCGTCTGGACGGGGATCGTTTCCGTTTTCAAACCTTAACGTATTAATGCAGGCGCAGCCCTAGTTACGGCTTCACCCATGACACTGAAACGGACGCTGAAGACTTCTTCCATAAACGTAAACTAAAACGTCGCCTTATCGAAAACTCCACCGTGACAAAAATGACACTTTTTTGAAATCGGTTCCTGTAAACGGTCTGCTATCCAAGTCTGCGTGCCCATTTGATACTATAGAAACAATAACTTATTACAATGCATGATTTTGGGAACCCGGAAACCCTTTTTTGGCATTGAAAACCTCCTGTCAGGATTTACCAAATACGCTCATTGCATACGCACTTGTAGGAGTTTTCCTTCCAGGGCGCAACATTTGGGGGAGAAGAATATTTCAATGAATCACGTAGCGTGATTTACGACGGTTTATACGAGTCGATTTACTGCTAATTGAGTCTTTCTTTTTTCCTTTTTTATTGCGGCCTCATGCCAATTTGCCATGCTTAGCAAATCTGGCCCTCAGTACAAACCCCTGCCGAAGCCGCTGTTACAGACTGACTCAACCAATCAGATTTGAGAATTCAACAGCGCTGTGGTATAACGCTTTTCTGTGCTTTACTTTGAAGGAAACTGATTTTATAGAGACTAAAATACCAACACAAACAGCATAAGTAAATGTCCAGCGGTTTAATGTAGTGTATTTATAATGAAATTATATAATGAGATAATTAATCATTAAGTGAAACGAAAGAACTGACCTCCGTGATGACCTCTGCAATATCCCGCATGTCCTGCTGAGAGAGATCCGGAGCAATCTTCACCATTACCGGCGGCCGATTCGCTCCTCGCAGAGAGTCTCTAGCTTTCAGTACCTGAATGAAACACACACACACATTATACAGTAACGTGGTATAATTCCACACTAAATCCCAGCTGCCCAGGTGACAGAGAAGCTACAAAATCAAAAATGTAAATTTAGGCTCAGCTGTTACACAACATATCTCAATGATGTAACTATACCACGTTCACACAGCAGGCTAAACCTGATTTATCCAACCGGTCACTTTAGTGACCAAATCCGATTTGGTTGTTGTTTCTGGACTACATTGATTTTGCTTGTGTAGCAATTTTGTCACAAATTTGTTTTACATAAGGGCAACATCCAGACGCAGTTCTGAGCGTACCTGACGCAGACAGGGAGTTTTTAAGCAAAGACATGGAAACGTTTGTTTTTTCTTGCACCTGGTGCTCGTGCACTCCTTCCCTCCCTCCATCCTGTTTTTTTTTTTTTTTGCTTTGCTCCGTGTTGTTCTTGTTGCAAATTTCTGATGTCACCAGCACTGCGCATTGAATACCCAAAGATAAGTCATTTTATTAGATACTTTTGAATACATTTTGACAAGGAGGGGGGAGGGGGGAATGTACAACAGGATTACAAACCCCCAAAAACTGCTGAAGACGAATGTTTGGGGGGGTTTTTCCCCCCCAAATCAGATCTGCTCACATCAGGTATGCCAAAAACAAGCACGGTTCATCTGTAAGCCAAGGTGTAAACGAGTGAAACCTTCACAGACAAGGCCGGTTGTTTTGCATTCCCTAACCGAGCCCTGTTCTACCTGGTCCAGTAGATGGCGCAGTTCTTTCTTCCCCTGCAGGTCTCTGAGGCCCGGAGTGTTCGGGCTGCTCACGTTCACCACTAGGTAGTCGGCGAGGGGCCCCAGCGTCCTCACTCCCTCCAGATAATCAGCCACAGCATCAGTGGACACCTTGTTCTTCCCCAGGTTGATGCCTAGCGGTTTGCCTGCTGAGATCGTACAATAACGGCGGTCTTATTGAGACTTTTCCTCTGAGATAACGCCAAGAAATGAAAAGATGTGACAGCTTTCGTGGTCATAAAGCTACCGGATGTCTCAGGTTTACCTCTGGTGAGCGCGGACTGAACTCCTTGTCTGGCTTTTAATCTCTCCTGAACAGCTACGACGCCACAGCTGTTGAAACCGTACCTGGACAAGACAAAGCACAACTAGGGATGTCATAACAATGCAATTCATTACCAGCCAACAACAGGAACAGCTACATACGACTAGCATAATACAGTGGAACCTCGGCTTTCGTCGGTAATCCGCCGAAAACCGCGGCAGTTATTTCCATATGAATCCATGTACTGTAAATCCAGGTCATTCGTTCTGGACATTCCAAAATCCAGAGCAAAATAAACGCAAAATAAACACATTACGCCGAATATGTACTGTATACGCAGTAATCACGTACGTGTATTTGTAGTATTAGCACTCGCAATCAATAAAGAAATGCACAAAAACACCGGAAAGCAATGGGACTGTTTGGCTAGACGCGCGGGGTGACGCTCACACGACGAGAAACAGCGCCACACTGAGCAGGAGAACGCGCGGGTCGCCCTTTGTTTATTAGCTGTTTGCGCAAAATCAGCAGCGGAATCCGAGGCAACCGACGAAAACCGAGACAAATGTTTCGCGGAAAAACTCGACGAGAACCGAGGTACCACTGTATATGCGTCTGTGCAGTTTTATACCACAGTGCATGTCCTGATTACTTCTCTCTAACAGCGACTCTGACGGTTGTATCACAGATTGACGTTATTAATGCGCACGTTCGAATACACCATCGTTTCTATGGTAACAGCTCATTCACAGGGACTTGTCCATGGCAGCCAGGTCACATCATAGTACACGGACGAACGACTTGTTGTTAATTAAGCAAAGACAAAAAAACCTGTCGGTGTGCTGCCGTTTTCTCCAAGGAGACGTTTATTTAAGGTTTATGGAAGGAGTCTCCAGTGTCAGGGCTTTGTAACAGTCAGTAAGGTACGAGTTCCAGTTTCTCTGTAATGCGACATAAAAAAGAGCGAGAGAAAGAGAGAGAGAACACTGAGGCTGGGGAAGGAAGGAATGTTTCTAGCTGCTATAATGTAAGTGATGACATTTATATGTAACCATAAATGAATTCAAAATACACTGGGGTGTGATGTTAATGGCAAATAATCAGCTACAGGCGGTATTATTACCCCTGCATGGCATCAGGGTGCATCACCTCACCCCATCGTTGATTATTTTCCTATAACATCACACTCCTATATGTTTTATTCCTAACCTAATATATACTAAATAATGAAAACAACCTGAATCCCATCCAAAACAAAGGAGTGTCTGCAGTTTAGCTCTTTCCCTCAATGTATTGTCTCAGGGAAAACATTTCTGCTCATAAAAACTTTCGCTATAATAAACGCAGCCTCGAGTGCGCCCGACTCGACACTTTATCAAAGCGTAATGAGAGTTAATCTGCAAACCGGCTGACGTCTTTCCCTTTCAGCCTGAGAGCGTGGCGGGGTTTTGATTGCTGTTCAAATCCGAGCAAAGCAAACAGCTCCGGCGACCGCCATCGTTCCGCACAGTCGTTATGATTCATCAATCACGGGTTTCCGAGGCGACAAATAGAATGCAAACCACTTCATTTCCCCCACCAATCGAGTCGAGGCAAATAGACTGTAAAGCTGAAGGCGATGTTTAATATCAGGCTGGATACAGGAGAGACAAAGAGGTGCCTGGATAGACTTCTGTTGCGATTGGGCTTTGTGCGTCCCTTTTTACGCGATCGCACTGTTTTCCAAAGCATGATGATGCAAGAGCCAATATTTATACAGCTGTTGAATTTTATTAAGTTCGTAGTGGTTTTAGAATACAACCTGTCTAAAGTGTTAATTACATAACGCACTGATGTTGAGGTCAGAAGTTTACATGCAGTCGTCATGGGCATGGATGTCAAGGCAATACTGCGCTTTCAATGATTTCTTTGAACAGGGGTTGTTTTATTTTTTTTGGTTTCTGTTTGGTGGAAGAATGATTGTACAAAATATGTCTTTACTTGGGGGGGGGGGGGGGGGTAAAATAACCTGGTGCACAGGTTTTAATTTATTTGGGTCAAAAATATACATACACCCACTTAGATTATTAATTCAGTGGACGTGAAAGTTTCGAAAATGTCTTTTAACATGCCATGGCCAAGACCTATTAACTTCCTGTTAATGATCATGATTGACTTCGGCTGGTAGCTTCTTTGAGCATGGCATAAAAACGGTTTGTTTAACAAGTACAAGTTACTGGGAGGTGTAATATCTTCGCTAAGGTCTGGAAGAAACCCGAACTGTCCCCCTCAGCTGAGAGGGAATTGGTCCAGATAGTCAGAAAAAACCCGGGAACCATCCAGGCACAGGCCTACTATGACCTGGAAGCTCCTGGAACTCTGTCTACAGTCACGCGAGCTATAGATCACCATGGACTGAAAAGTTGCCGTCTAAGAAGGAACCTCCAGCTCCACAATCGACACCTTCAAGCTCGACTAGAGTTTCCAGCTGTCCACATGGACAAAGACAAAGCCTTCTGGAGAAACGTTTTATGGTCAGATGAGACATAGATTGAGTTGTTTGCCCACAGTGACCAGAGGTACAGAGGAACACTGTACCAGGTGTGAAGCATGGTGGTGGTAGCATCATGCTCTGGGGCTGTTTTGCTGCCAGTGGAGTCAACTGCTGTGTTGCACAAAGTGGACAGAGTAATGAAGAACCTCAGAATTTTTCAGCAGAACCTCAAACCATCAGCTAGATGGTTCAAGCTTGGACACCACTGGGTGTTCCGGCAGGACAGTGACCCCAAACACACATTATGGCCGGTTGTGGAATGGATAAAGCAGGCTGGCTTAAAACAAGTCCTGACCTCAGCAGTATTGGAAATATGCCAAAAGTCACGTCTGTTCCAGGAAACACACAAATTTTACTGAACTCTACCAAATCTGCCAAGAAGAGTAGTCAAATATCCAACTAATCTTCTGCCAGAAGCAGAAACTTACCAAGGGACATGCAACCAAATATTATGTATGGCGTATGCATGTTTTTGACCCAGTATGCTTCGTTTTGCCCCGTGTTGATTTCAGAAAATCCAAATTCTTGTTTAATTCTATTTAAGATGCATGCATTCTTCCCTAGAAAAAAGAACACTTCAAAATCATTTCAAGTCCAATATTGCCGTGACATTCATGTCCATGATGACTGTGTGTAAACCTCCGAGCTCACTTATATGTACACTGAACAACAGGTATGGATTTTTTTTCTTTCTTTTTTTTAAAGGCAAAACGAAAAAAAAAAAAAAACACTTTATGTGGGGTTGGCAGATTGGGAGTGAAAAAATTTCAATAAATAAATAACACTTCAGCTATGTGTATGAGATCAATCTCGATGTTCAGTTTAATGAAATATAATCTGGCAACAGTGATTTTAAAATCCACAGTCTTTCATGATATTTTTATTTTAAAAAATAAATAAATAAATAAATAAATAACTGAGCCCAGAGTTCATCCTTTTGCTAAATTCGGGCCTTTTTAAAGAAATTATTAATGCAATTTTTTTAAATGCTTTCTGTTTCTCACTACATATAAAATTTCTTCCAATGCTGAAATATTTCCTAGGCAAGTCTCTAACATTTAAATGTAGTAATCACACCTGACCTGCTGATTAAAATATTACTCTACGATTAAAGTAAATAACAAAACGTGATTCTGCGTGATATTTGTCGCTTCCATGAGCCTTCATGAGTGTCACGCGTCTAAGGGCACCTTTTTCCGAACTTATGCAGTATGTGTACCAGAGAGAAAATTTGCCATTCAAAACCAGCAATGTGTACACACTGCACTCGTTTACGTCAAAGCCAGAGGATCGCACCTTTAACCTGCCTGTGAGGATGTCAGGAACTTGCTCGAATGGCTGATCGTGGTGTCCAGCCTGCATCAAAGCTAGTCACAAACTCACGAGCCGACCAGACTGAACTTTATATTAAATTCATATCCTAGGACGTGCCTTTTGGCGTGGATTTTCAACTTCATCCCAATTTCCTAGCAACATGTGCAACTATTCAAATAGCCAGCACCTAATTTACATAAAACGCATACACATTTTGCTTATGAGTGTTTACGAGCTGGTGAAATTGTCCGCTCTGGCATCACAAAAGGTTCGAGGAAATATTTCAAAAAGGTTTTGCGCATGAATCAACATGTAGCACTACTCAATCCAAAGACTGAACAATAAGTAGCTATGCGAGGTTCATTTCTTACGACGACACGTTTATAAACAGGTTTCCTAGTCATCGTCCTTGGTTACCATGACGTCACCATGACATTTCAAATTCAGCAAACCTCATTTACATTTATTCCTTTTGTCACTTCTGAAGGGTGTGGCAGAATACAACCCAAGCATTCCCAAGCAGCCGGTCATGTCTACTGTACATGCAAAGATTTCCTTTTTTTTCCCTCCCCCAGCCATCTTCCAAGATATCAGATATGCTTCGGCATGCTTTTTAGTCATTGTTAAATCTTTTAAAACCTGTCAAATAAAAATTATTCCTTTAAAGCATTTTTGTTTAATTACCTTCATATTGTATACTGAAAATATACCCAAAGATGAGACAGATGTGAATCAAGTCTCATTAAGATCTGACAGCAAGCACAAAGATTTAGCTTTCTTTATGTAATCGCTTTATTGGATCAGACTGTTTGGTCTGCAGCGATTAAATAAGGGATAAAACAATAATTGGGCATGCTGTTATAGAAATATAATCAGCAAGTCCCTTACAAGTGAATGAACTGCTCCTATAAAAATGATAACATACTAGAATTAAAATCGATTCAGCAGCGCTGTGGGATGAAGAGCATTAGAGCAGGCATGTTTTGGTCGACTGAAGATCAGGTGCACTACGGCGTTTCGGATCTAAAGTAGTGAAAAAGTGCAACGTGGCAGGCCAAGCAGCGGAAAAGTTTCGGGAAGAGGAACAAATCAAATGTGCAGTGATGCTCAAACCTGCCTCATACCTGTTAATAACCGCCTGGTCAGCCTCGAGTCGGAACACACGTGGTTTTGGATTCCCCTCCTGTGGTTTCGGGGTGACCGTGCCCACCTCGACAAAGCCGAAGCCCAGGCGGAACAGAGCATCCACTGCTTCGGCATGCTTATCAAAGCCTGCTGCGATCCCAACGGGATTCCTGAACCTCCGTCCCATCACGTTCACCTCCTGGGATACCACACAAAAAATATCTAATTTGAGTAACATAGATAAGGTAAGGTAAGGCTTAGTACAATCTGTCGCATAATGCATGTCAAATTGTATCGAATGGGAAAAAATAAACAAAAAATAAATAATAGGAAATTACACATTAGGCAAATGCTTTATAAACTGACAAGCAATGCAGAACACAAGCCAAGCATCAGGCTGTCAAAAAAGCACATCAGCTATTCAACACTAGTCATTTCTCATGATGTGTTCACGTGAATCGGGACATGTACGAACATTTCGGACGCTCACCAGTGACGCAGGATCCTGGTAGCGACTTCTAGGCACCAGGCCCAGACTGAGTAGGCGCACAGCCATGACGTGAGCCATTTCTGCTCCCACAAGTCTTTGGAGCACGGGCATGAGGGTGGTAGCATAGAAGCGCTCATCCCCGGTCGCAGTGAGGTAGCCCAGGAATAAGGTGCCGCCACATCCCAGGATCTTTACAGCATCCTTCAAACGCTCCTGTGGCGGGGAAAAAACGCTGTCTGGATGATTAAACTGAAAAGACGGACGACAAAGCTGACTTTTTATGATTTTGGGGGTAAATAATGCAGTTCATATTCATGTTGCGGGGACAGATTTTGGACCTGAGACAGAGAATTATTTCTGACAGGTAAAATAGTGAAGAGAAGCATTACGACTATAGTAACAGGAGACAACTGCCACTCGATGGAACAAAGCATTTCCTTTAAACATTCGACAGAAACCCGATCCTGTACTATATCGATTAAAAGGGATTCCTTCCTACACCTCCACGCCCTCACATGTGTCCTAATTCATTCAGATCTCTTTTTTCCTTCACCATTTCTTCAGCGGGGTTTTTTTTCTTGCTTTTTTTAATCCATCCCTTTTTCTCACATTGGCAGCAAGGCATGTCTGGCCTCATAGAAATACATGAAGTTTTGGAATCAAAGTCTACCTGCTCAATCAGAGAGCCACCAAATGTCATTTCATAGCTCACACCAACACACACACAGTTTTTGCATTGTGGGACAATCACACTCACATTTTCTTGCCAAAATACATCTCTAGTTCATTCATTCATTCATTCATTCCTCCTTCATTGAACACATTATTCTGGTCAAGGTCATGATGGAACCCGGAGCCTATCCCAGGACCTCTAGGGTGTGAGATGGGAACACACCCCGGGTTCCTGGCGCTGGTAGCTCAGTGGCTAAACCATTGGACTAGTGATCGGAAAAATCGAGTCCAAAGCTCAACACTGCCAAGCTGCCCCTACTGCGCCCTTGAGCCAGGCCCTTAACCCACACCTGCACACTTGCATTAATGAAGATGTAAACAGATAACTTGAGGGAAAATCTGAGTTTTCTACCATACTACCATCCATGTTCTGTATAAATTAAACAGGACCAAATCTGTTCCCATCACTCTTATCACATGGACATTGTGATTCATGGGGAACTAAGTAGGATTACCTTAGAATACCATAGAAGTGCTTTGATTTGTAAAAACTCATTTCCACATCATACATAGCAAAGTCACAATGCCACACTGCGCATGCGTACAAGATAGAACCCGGAAGAGCAGCAATCACGTGGCTGAAGGAACCTGATCAGCATGGGTAATGTAATGTCTTCGTGTGTGGCCAAATTATACAAAGTTTGCAAAATACATGTTTTGTAGCCTCGGAATTGTGAAAGTCGTGAACTAGTGAGAAATGAACACAAGACACAAGAGAAGAGATGGCCCACATGTGACATCTGAAACAAGGGAAATCTCATCTGTCTTATTATCTCCTATTCAGTGTGAACTGATAAAACTTAAAGTCACGGGTTCAACACGGCATGCTGGATTGTATTTAAATAGAGCGTTATAGTATTTATCGGACTTTCCCTGGTTTTATAGTGGTGGTGTGGTTGTAATGCTGCATGGGAGGTTACCTTCAGCTGTCCCGCCATGACCATTCACGCTGTAAACACTGGAGGCGTGTCCACGTGACTTTACTCAACTCTCGCGAATTCTCGCGATGTGTAGAACCACTGAGCTCACTGAGGTAATCAATCTTCTTCCTCTGTGACGTTTTGCATTAAACATGTGTTATTAAACACACACACGCACACACACATATATATCTACACACACACACACACACACACACATATATATATATATATATATATATTTATATTTATATATATATATACACACACACACACACACACACACATATATATATATATGAGTGTGTGTGTGTGTCAGTAAATAACTCATGAAAAATTTTTTAAATACACCCTCCTTCAATATATTTTATTTATTTCAATAATCTTTATTTATCAGTGCCTAAATAGCAATTCTGTCACCCTCAGTGGTGTCTAGGATCAGATAATCTCAGGTGACAAGAAAAAAATATAATTACAAAAAATTTAACCCCCCCACCCACACACACACACACACACACACACACACACACACACACACACACAAAGAAATTGATAAAAAAAATTATAATAAAAAATAATAAACCAAATTTCAAATTCAAATTGAATGCTTATATAGCGCATGATCCATAAGAAGGTGCTCTCGTGCCCATAATCGTATATACAGACAATAAATAAAAATGAACTAACAGTAATAGACTCAAATAACTTAGTTATAACATAGTAGAGCAGATGCATTATAGCCATGAAAGAAACACTGACAGACCACAACGCCATTCCCTAATTACAATTCTAATTCTCGTGCAGAGACTTAACTAAAGAAATAAATAATGAATCAGTTAATGTTCATGGGCCTTTTGAATGCAGACCCTGGAAAAAATCCAGCATCCAGAAAGCAGGTGGGGAGAATATAAGTTCATCCTATTATTTAGTACCATGTCGAACCACCTTTTCCAGCAATAAAAGTGAAGTAAATATTTTCTGGAGGAGTTTCAGTCTCTCACATCATTTCTCACATTACACTGCAACATTGATGTTTGAGGGCATTCATTTATGCACAGCTCTCTTAAGACCCCGCCACAGCATCTCAATGGGTTTGAGGTCTGGACTTTGACTTGGTCATTCCAACACCTTGATTTTTTTCTCCTTTAAACATTCTGATATTGATTTCTTGGTGTGCTTGGAATCACTGTCCTGTTGCATGACCTGATTTCAGCCCAGAATAAGGTGCTGCACAGATGGCCTTGAATTTATCCCAAGAACATTCTGGTATGAAATGGAGTTTGTTGTTATCTCAATGATTGCAAGCCCAAATCATCAACCCATGACCACCATGCTTCACAGTTGGTTTGCCACAGTTTTGTTCATGGTGGTACACAGTATTTGGTTTTGCCAAACAGAGTACAGTGTATGATGAGCAAACATCTCCACCTTGGTCTCACCAGTCCAAAAGGATGTTTTTCCAGAACGTTTGTGGTTTGTTCAAATGCTATTTTGCAAACCTAAACCATGTTCCATATTTACTTAGAGGAGAAGGGACTTTTTCCTAGCCTCTGTTCATGAAAGCCATACGTGTTCAGACTTTTTCTGATTCTGCTGTCATGAACATTAACATTTAGTGGGCTTACAGAGGCCTGGAGGTCACATAATGTAGCTCATGTCTTTCTCTTTATATCTCTGAGCATTAAACGGTTTGATCATGGACTGAATTTGCTGGGATGCCCACTCCTGGAAAGACTGGCAACTGTCTTGGGGGCTCTCCATTTGTGAACAATCCTTCTCACTGTAGAATAGTAAATTTCAAATTGTTTGGAGACAGCCTTATGACCCTTCCCAGATTAATGAGCGTGAGCAATTGTTTTTTACTGTAGTCATTGCTGCTGGCCTTATATCCTGGTATGATATAGACACACACCTGAGTGTTCAAGAACACCAAAATACCAAAAGCTCTGCTTTTATAAAGGTACTCACGCTTCTTAATGATTTACTAATTTTGTGAATTTCATTAGTAACACCTAGCTACTAATTACTCTCTTAATGAGTGTGAAAGCAGGAAGAATGTGCTTAAATGTTCCCACCGGCTTTCTGAAGGTTGGTTTACTTTTTGGGGAAATAAATGATCACGTATTGAAATCTGTCATCTTTTCTGTTGAAGCTTTGTAAAAGTTGGGGATGGTGACACAATCGTCATGCAGACCCTGGAAAAACAAAATGGAATCATGTAATATAAAGAAAGAAATAGAACACAAATCTTGTTCAAAATGTTTATTTTATGACTTCTGCCTTATTGAGTCGGTAAGAAACAGTCCCAAACGTTACTTTTCAACGAAAAGTTCAGTGTTAAAAAGATCAGTGTTTGTACATCAGTAAAAGAGAGGCACATATGATTTATATGACAGACGACTTTTCAGGGGAAAGAACAAGCATGAAGGTTTCTGGGATTTGCATGCAAAAAAAATGAAACAAGTGTGACAGTCAAAGCCTCCAGGAGAAACGTGTCAAATTCACCAAGACGCTCAGTAAAACATACCAGCTCATTTCCTTATAAAACTACACAGTGTACACCTGAGACTACAAGGTCGCACCAGATATTGTATATAACTGTGTTTTAGTTTATTACTGTCTAAAGCTGATCGGAAAGGTAATGAGGATGAATCTAAAACTAAACGAAGTCCTATTTAAATTTGATTGAATGACATCAAGGATAAGTGTGCTACAAATAAATCATGCGTGAAAATGAAAACGGAGGTCTGATCCAATTGAAACGTGCTGTCTCAAATCACCAGACGTCATTAAAAGTTTTTTAAGTCGTTCTTGACAAAAGGGACGACCAGGCTTTTTATTTATTTATTTATTATTTTTTTAATGTGATGAAACATGTTTCCTTCCCATGTAGACTGAGAACACCTTGAGGATTTCAGAAGTGCATTATGTGTAGGGTTTTTAGTTTTATCATTGACAAAAACAACAACAAAAACAAAAAACGATTGAACGATATGAGAATTCAAAAGTTGTCCTGATATATCTGAATTTACCCTGTATAAAGCTTATGACAGGATACGATCCCAAGCAACAAACAGATCTAAGAATGTAGTAACAGGATTGGCAAAAGGGTAAAATCTCCATCTGGCAAAAGGGTCAAATGAACTTCCTGACTCAGACGTACACACCACCAACGTCACATGCAGTGCAAAGATGGAGGTGAGCCCTGGAACCTCCTCGTCGATAATCTGCATTTAAAAAAATCAATTCAAATAAGTTCATTTTACAATCGTTACACGCTGTTCTCTATATTGCGATGTGAAAATTGTCATGAAAACCTTTCGGTTTGCGATCTTTTGCTTGAAAACGTTATTCGTAGTAGCGTTTATGTGCGACGCATGAATTCAATCGAATTCATCTTTAGCTCCGAAGAAAAAAGTAGGGACAATATACAGATCTAACTTTAATTGGAACGTTTATTGTCATTTGTAATAATGTTTATAGTGGTGTACGTTGATACTATAACGTAACGAATTTTCATTTGTTCCAATCCTAAATCAGAGTGACACATTTTATCTTGGACAGTGGGGATTTCCATGAGAAAAGCTTAAAAAAGCTTTAAAAAAGAAAAAAAAATAGGCCTATACAATAATGTATGTATTATGTGTATCATCACACTCAGTAGTGTTGATATCCTGTTTGTAGCTTGTAGGTAATTAGGAAACAATTTTTTTTTTTTTTTTAGTAAGTAGGCCATCTGCGTCAAAATCAATTGTTTAATTCCTTCTTGCCACTTAAATTCAGTGAAAAACCAGGCCATGTATATCGTTCTCGTTTTGCACTGCACAGACTGTGCAATCCAAAAACCTGATCTTCGAGGCAAAGTCCAGCTGAAATCAAACTTTGCATGTAGTTTGAGTGTCTCCTGTGATTTTCCTAATGAAAATGAGGAAGTTTGCTCACGTCGACTGTTTTCGCAAAGAGAGTTGGCCCACTTTGCCTAAGATGGACAGAAACTCCCTGCTCTCCAGTCTCCACAATCCTGACTGAAAGGGAAGTTTGCTCATTTTCTGCTCTTTCCACGATGCCTTTCCTAAGGCAACTCTGCATCTACTGTTGGATTTCAGGGATTTTTCTTTTGCCCGCTCAAGCCGTGACCCCGAAGACATCCCGAGATGTGTCCAAAGAACCAAATATCGACAAAGCCGATTTCCGGGACGTGTCGTACGAGTTCATCGCAAAGCCGCAGTCATGGGGACTGGCGAGTGAAGCCTGCGAGACTCGAGGAGGGAAACTTCTGAAGTATCTGGACTGTGAAATCAAAGATTTCTTGTCCAAAGTGTTTGAGGGCCTCCAGACTCCAAGCTGGTGGATCGGCGAGGGATTGACGGGATCTTATGATGAATGCGTTATTCCTCAGGGTAAGTAGAAAAAAAAAAAAAATCCTGTCCAGTTTGTAACACATATTGCGAGCTCGCTTGAAATTGTAGCTGGAACTATCGTAAGATTGAGTTTAAATGTTTTACATTTGAAGTTCTTTCTATGTCACAAATGATATGCTATATAATGGTATTAACCAATATTTATTTTCAGCTTCTTCTCTTTTTCTTGAGACAATTAACTGATCAAAATAAATGGTAGTAAATGACAAAACCAGAGTAGACAGCTTTTATCTTGAACATCGTTGCTGGGTTTCAGAGTCTTAGATACTCAGTGGTTTCCAGTGGGACCACGATCCCAGCAAAAACTGTCATGGTTCAAGGTTTTTTAAAAAAGGAAAGGCTACCTTTGTGAATATAGGAGCTGCTTCCATAATTTATCTTCAGTCTATGCTTTATTCTGGTTTATATGGCTGGGTTTTTTTGTGTTGCTTTCTTTTTTTTGCATTCTGGGTTTGTAATGAATTACATTAAACCACCTAGGTTCGATAAAAATAAAAAAAAAATACTGCAGAAGCAAACAAAAATAAAATTTCCAGTAGCTGGTGGGATTGGTCAAGTGTGTCCAAATTTCATCAAAAATGGGCAGGAGGTTTTTTTTTTGTTTTGTTTTGTTTTGTTTTAATTACATGTTATAGAGCTTTATTCTGATCTTGTATTCTGTACATGGTAGTTAGTTCTTAACAATAAAACTAATACAATAATTTTACAGTATAGGTTTGAAGCTTCCAAACCTTCAGAAGCTTCAGAGCACCACATGTAGTTTTAGAGTTGAGTGCAAAAGTTTGCAGCCCCCCTGGTTTTTAAATAAAAAACAATGAAAATGTACATGTTGTTTAAAGTGCTTATAAATAAATGAATACATAAATAAATGAAAAACGAATGTCAGAAATGAAATGCAGGTCGATCCCGTAATACATCTACAAGCCAGTATGAACAGGAATACGTACTGATTCGAAACTGATTCGAAGGACATACCTTACTTAATCTGGCAGATTTGGTACAAAAATGTCAGGAGGAATGTGTAGGCACTGCAGGACAAACAAGTTATTGGGATTTTGGATGCAAACATTTTGAAATGATGGCTATGTTGAATATTTTGTCATCCTGTGGTTGGGCGATGGGACACAAACGTCATGTGCGACACGGTGCGCAGATACGTTTCTACATTATCGCATACGTATAACAATATACTGTTTAGTTTCTCCAGCAATATGGTTCTTCAAATCAGCAGTCAGTTTGTAATTACTAAAGCAAATTTGCAATGAATTTCCGATATCCACGAGATATCAGAAAGGGATATTGTGATATAATTGATCACAAAGTTGATATTACGTCATCCCGTCACCCAGGCCTAGGTGATACTGAAGGCACCAAGGAAAAATTCAAATTGCTATAGAAAAAAATACATTGCTATCCTTTTTTTTTTTTTAACTTGTTCTAAATATACACAAATGTTTTTAGGTACTGTCCTAAGTAACTTCAGAACCGGCTATATTTCCCATTTTATTTCACTTTAACTCATAGTATGTACTGAATAATGCATTTTAAGATGAACTGAGGAAGCAGAAGGTTTAAGGAATACCTTGTAAACATATATTTACTGTTTCTGGCCTGAATATATCCTTCTGTAAAAGAAAAGCGTAAATGTTTTATTTCTTCTTATGATAAAGGTGCAGAAATGCCCACTGTGGAACCTGCTGATGGAAGCAATCCGCATTATTGCACCTACCTGAGAACGGAGCCATTCCAGCTGGTGACCACGCCCTACTGCAATATGACCTTGGGTTACCTGTGTACTCGGGGTAAACAAAATAATAATTTACATATGACCCTTTTTTTTTACATGTACTTTGAGTTGTTGGAAATACCAAATCCATAGTGCGCTTTAAATTAAACAAGATAAAGGATGGTGTGCTCTCACAGATTCCCAGGAGGTTGAAACTAAACGAGTCCGGAGGAGCGTCCGGGTCCGGAGGAGCACGGATAGCACAAGTAAATCCCAACAGGACACTATATGAATGTGAGACTGGATATTCTGTATGCTGAGGTTTTTAAACGCCTTTCTCTTTCCTTCTTTTCAGTAAATGGCTGGTTAAGCCAAATGGCTTCATCAGCATCAAACTTGCCAGGCCTCCTCAATGTCAGTGGTGGTATTTTTTGTTTGTTTGTTTGTCTATTATTTGTTATATTCATTTATTATTTATATCGTTTATTGCTCATTACATATATATATGAGGCAATTGCTGATATTCTTAGGCACTAATCTTGTCATGTATTTTGCAGCTGTCTGTGGAAGTATTAACCAAAATTGCAAATGAACCGGTGGAGATAACGTTAGATTCAAAGGTGACACATCTTTAAATGCTCTGAGTCGTTTCGAAACTCTATCATGCTTCTTTTGGAGTCACTTGTCAGAAATCATTCGTCCGTATGCCTACGATCTGACTTTTTCTCTTTTCGACTTACAGAAGCAGTACCTAAATGCTATACTAAATGCCCTAAAGTCCCTACAAACCATAGACCCCACAAACAAGGACCTGACTCTTAACTGTACCGCAGGCCTCATTTTGCACACCATTGAGCAGTGTGATCCAGATGACAGCCCAGAAAATGTAAGTAAAATGAGAGAGAGAGAGAGAGAAAATATGGTGATGCAGGTTATGCTTTATCATCACTAATATGTGCTGTTCTTGTTTATTTGTGTGTGTGTGTGTGTGTGTGTGTGTGTGTGTGTGTGTGTGTGTGTGTGTGTGTGTGTGTGTGTGTGTGTCTTTGA
>JAQMCW010158985.1:0-11874 GCA_030068335.1 Chrysichthys cranchii | reverse complement strand
TTGCGGTGCTAACATGGCACAATGCACTTTAACATTCCATTTGCACAATGTACATATTGCTGCTAACCTTCAGATTCCTTATATTACATATTTTTATATCTTATTTCTATTTTACTATATTTAGAAAATTTCTTTATTTAAATTTCTTTATTTTAACTGTTTCAGTAAATAACTGATTTTTTTTTCATTACAATTTTCTTATTGTTTAATATTTGCACAGTCAAAAGAGCGGTTCAGGATGCATTTCACTGTGTGTTGTACTTGTAAGACTATGCATGTGACAAAGAATCTTGAATCGGAGTGGTTTTGCGAGGGTGCAATTGCGCATCCAGAAAGTACTGTAGCGATGCTTCCGGGTGTGGGCAGGGTTTCCCATCATGCACTGGGGTGCACCGTCCGCATATTCCGCATTATTGTCAAAGTTATGCATTTATTATGTGTGCTTACCCCTGTAGACTGTTCTAGAGTTATTTGTTGTGCTGTATCGTTTGGGGAATATTTGGGAGTGTTTTGTGAATCCACCGTCCCCGAGATGTTGGTTCACTCTGGGGATGTGCAGCCAGCTTGGCCATGTGTGTTGAGTGTATGTGTGTGTGTGAATGATTCTGTTTCTCCCCCGGGTTGCACACAGATTTAGCTCTTCTTAAGAGCTATACTGTTTTTGTAGCCTGAGGGTAATATCTCCTAAGCTGTTGCTAGGAGGTTTTTCTCAAGAGCTCCTTTGTTGTGAGTATCCGGCGATAGAGGGAGCCTGCTTTCGCGAAACGGAGTGGTGGGGGCAGACTAGCCGTGCAGATTAGCATACATGCGCACGTACCTACTGATGGCAGTTAGTGAAGAAAAATCCATACATAAGCCGCATTGGTGTATAAGCCGCAGGGTTCGAAGCGTGGGAAAAAAGTAGCGGCTTATAGTCTGGAAAATATGGTAAGTTGTGTAGCAACCTAATGTAAACTTTGTGTGTACTCACACTGTCTTACTTGAAACCTGAAGCATGAATTCATCCTGTCTGTGGAATTCAAGGACTGAAATCCCCAGCACACCAAAGTGTCAGATGAGAAAGGCAACAAATAAACAAATAATTGGCATTAGTCAATCCTGTGGCTAATTAAACATTCTGTTGGTTTGAATTTTTAACTCTTCATTCTGTTTTTGGGGAAAGGCCTTTGGCTTTTGCTGCAACATGAACAACAGCCAAATCAAAACACAGTTTATGGATGCAAGTGCCTGAATAAGTGGCAAGTAGGGGAAAAAAATAAGTCTACTTTCTCTTGGGCTTTTATCCCACACCAGTCCCAAAAACTGTTTCATGATGGAGTGGAACCTGATATGGTCTTCTGCTGTTTAGCCCATCCTCCTCAAGGTTTGATACTTTGTGTATGGTGAAATACTTTTCTGCTCACCATGGTTGTAAATGGTGAATTAGTTATTATATCCTGCCTGGCAGCTCGAACCAGTCTGGTCAGTTTTCTCTGACCTCTCTTATCGAAAAGGCATTCCTACTCACAGAACTGTAAAAAAAAAAACAGTATCTGGGTGTTTCTTGTCCTTGCTCATGTTACTTGCCTTGGATTTTGTTATCTATTATGTGCCATTTTTAGGTACACCCTAGTACATCATCAATATATATTTGAGCTGTGTCCAATTTTGTTATTTTTTTATTTTTTATTTTCAGACATGGTACAAAACCACTCGTGGCACAAGACGCAGAAAAGCGGGTCAGCGAGTGGAATGGCAGATCAGTGAAGACACTAGTGTTTCTCTTTAAAATAAAAATAAAATTGTGCAAACATTTAAGGTTCTAGTTAGCAAGTCAAAATAACCATGAAGTACTCCCTATTCCCTTTTCTCAATGGCACAGGTGCTACAATATCTTGGACAACATAACCTCATATGATGCTGTTTGACTCATTAGCACTTCCCATTCTTGAAGTGTCTGTGTGTGGGACTTCCATCGTCTCAGTATAATTCTAGTACCTGAGACTGTCCCAACCATCAAAAGTCAATATGTACTTTGTTCCAGTTGGTATTTCTGTTTTATCTCCCAAAAGGCATAGACATGTGGAAACCTCTGAAATTTCCAGCAAAAATGGTTCAAACATGAAGCATTCCCTTAAGCTAGAGAAAGGGTTTGTGTCCAGCTTTTCTTTAGACTAAGAGACTAACATTATAGACGATAAACTTTGGACAATGTCCTGAAAAGCAGGTTCTGGAATTTCTCTTTCACACATGTAGCACATGACAGGATGAGGCCCCCACATGAATTGAGTAACATACACCAAACAGGGACTGGTTGATAGAAAGAATAACCTCCCAAGTTTGGATTTCTTTGTACACATGCAGGTGAAAGCTTACACAGTTGACAATGGCAGGAAAAAAGAGAGGAAAAAACCCCAAACACTTTAGGGTATGTCATATAAAGTTATCAGCTGAGGAAGAAAAGAAATGACAATCGTGACCAGAAATGGCCAAACCAAAATCCTTCAACCAGATCACAACTCTGCCTGCTGGACCACAGACTGTGTCAAAGGAAAGAAATAAACAAAATGCCTGTCCTGCCTAACCCAAGTCTACCTAAACCAAAAGTATAGGGAGTGGGAAGTATAGGAAGTTAATAAAAATAATATAAAATAAAATAATCAACGACGGGGTAGCTTCTCATTCAGCTGTTACCACCTCAAGTGTCTTTCTATCACAGCAGTGTTGATTTCTTGATTGTGATTGGTCAGGTGTTGATTACCTTTCTATAACAGAACAGCTGTAAGAGTGGAGACTGATGCAAAGCATATCACAGGTTTATAATAGTGCTGTTGTCGGGGCAACCAAGTGTTGCTTCAAAGGTGGTTCAAAAGGACGCTCTAAGTCCAAAAATGATCTTCAAGAAGTTTATTCAGCTCAATTCAAAGCAGTTACAAAAGATGATCCTCTCAGTGCAATGCACAATGAAAAGACAAAGGCTTCTCTGAAAGTCCCACAATATATAGAGCTTTAGCCCTTCCCCATTTTACGTCATATACGCCCCTTTCTGTGCTTTTGGTTCGCAGTGATTTATTTACTGACCTTTTGTATTGGAACCTTTTCCAGCCAATGGCATGCCAGCATATGACCCTGCTGTATCTAGGCAAACTTCAGGCCTAATAATTAATTTAACAGGTGGCTGTGTGTATGTATATATACACACACACGTGCTTAGTGAGACTTTTAGGTTCTTCCCAACTCCCTTGGGAATCTATTGATTCATGCTTGTGTACTCTGCTTGGACAATTTGGTGCTTTCCACACAGCTGTGGGTACTTTCCCGGGAATATGATGGGATGCCATTGACCTTGCTTATCTAAACCTTCTTCATTGTGCTTACATAAGTCATGAGAACAGTTTAATAGGGACATGAGCATATATAAAAATATATTTCTCCACAGAGTGCAGGTTTTTCGCTCCCACACTGTTCTTTTTATAAAAACAACCATATAATGGTTGATGTGAAGTTTTCTGTAACCGTAAGTTCAGACCAAATGCAGTGAGGGTGTCAAAACTACTGGAAGTCAAACATTCTCCATGTGAGCCAGCGTCAGCATGAATGAGTCAGAATTTAGAAGTGCTCCACTCTTACTAGAGAAATAGAGAAACAACTGTGTAAACTTTGGTACCATTCAAACCATTCCCAATTATAAAATCGCAGAGAAATTAATCCTTGCAATGGCAGGTTTTTCTGTTATGTTGTGTTTTGCATACAGGGACATAAATAAAAAAATTAACCCAAGGTGTCTGAAAGAAATGTTAATAGTAATCAAAGACTATGGCTAGTAAATGTGTCCTAAAAACTGCATGTTGAAATCTGACAGACTTTTAACTGGTTCATTTTCTTACCAAACATTGAATCATAACTGTTCATTATTTTCCTTCATTCATCTATTTCTTAACTTCACATCTAAAAGATTTCATAAGGTTAACCTTACATTTCATTAGGCACAAATATACCAGTTGCCTTGTTGCCTTTTTAAATAAAGTCTGAAAGACAAAGCATTCTGAACAAACTTGTAGCCACCTATTTCATCATTAGAGTGCCACAAATTTCTGCAGCATCACTGACAGGGCAGTCGCAGCGAATTTTGATGCTCTTTTTGGTCAGAATGTGTGGCGAGATGACATTACATTACTGTCATTTGGCAGACACTCTTATCCAGAGCAACTTTACATTTAACACATTTATAAAACTGAGCACTTGCGGGTTAAGGGCCTTGCTCAAGGGCCCAGCAGTGGCAGCTTGGTGGTGCCTGGATTTGAACTCCCAACCTTCTGATCAGTAGGCCAACATCTTAAGCCCCTGAGCTACCCCCATGACATTTTATCTAGGGAAGGAGTTTATATATGGAAGCATGATTTGTATCTTTACTTGTTTTTAATTTGTCTTTTACACCGTGAACTCTAACTTCATGTTCCCTGTTTCAGCATGCATCGACACATCCTTTTGTTGTGCAGATGTGAAGTAGAGAAGGATGCAAGTAGGTGATTCTAGTTTCTAAACAATGGACATGATTGGTGCCTCTGGAAATAGCATATCGAGTCATCGAAGACAGACATCAAATAACAGAACGGTACCTCAGCACACCATTTTAAAGGACAAGGAAATCCTTTCTTATGAAAGACCAACAGCATTTGAAAGTGACAGGAAATGTTCGTCACAAAGTGTGCAGAACAGGAATGGCCAGATCTTGGCACATCAGCATAATAATGAATCTTGCTTAAGAAAATCTACAGTGTCAAATTGTAGACAGACTGGACAGAGTACAGCTGTGCTCCATAGAGAAAACTATCCTCAGCACGAATCAAAACATTTCTGTCCAAGTCCTGGCCCACAAGAAACCTCTACCACAGCTGAAAAACTCTTGCTTCAAAAATGCCCAGTTCAGTTGAGTTCTTCATCCTTTGATGGCCAAAGTGCACCTTCTGCCTCAACAACCCCAAACATATCAGAGCAGTCTATGATTGTTCTGAATACTAATAATCTCAGTGGAAGCTGGAAGAACAGTCTACACAATCGGCAACAGCATGTGAAGATTACTAATAACTTGCCTAAGGACTCTGTATGTCAGGGATTGTTCACTGAGGTTGGACATTTTGGTGTGATTTTAGCACAAGCTGAAACAATCAACCTTTGCCAAGGAAATGCTTATATACCTAAAGAGGTCAATCCACAGAAGTATGCATCTCAGAAAGCTATAGCTGTTGTTTCACCATTGATGCAGCAAGTAGTGTTAGATTCTACATTCACAAAGAACCCGACCAAACTAAAGGTGGGAGGCCTTGAAACAAGATCTGTACCAAATAAGAATGACCATCAACCTAATAATCTACAGACTTTACAGATAACGTCTAACAAAAGTGATGTGAAAACTTTGCATGCTGATACATCGCAAACACAAGAAGTACCATCAAAATCATCATTAGCCAATGGTTTTTCTCAATGTGTAAAGAATGCTGGGCCTGTTGAGAATAAACAACTACCTGGTCAGAATGAAAGTTTGTCCACAGTCCCTCCTAATAGTGTGAGTATAGAGAGAAAAGGGCCAGTGCAGCCATATCCCACCGGCGATGAATGTGGTGTTAACTCTCTCAGTGAAAATGTTGCTACAGTGATGGGTGGAAATTTTAAGGGCATAGAAACCACAATGGATGCTAGAATGGATAATTTGTCAACAATACCAGTAAATGAGTGGTCTCTTCAGAGATTGCACACCTTGATTACTGACTTGGAGCAGATGCAAGAAAAGCAGCAGAAAGAATTTCCTCAGAATCTCATCAGTGAGATTCTAAAGAGGTTTTGGAATGGAGATTATACAAAATTATGCAATGCAGCAAAATCAGACCTTTATATCAACATCATTCAAGAAGTCATTCTTCACCGTGGAAGAGAAAATTCTGTAATACTCCATGAATGTTCAAGAGCGAGACTAAATGAAATGGCATCAAGGGTTCTCATTTTAGACCATGGCGTCACACCACCCAAGATGACATACAAATCATCCTGGTTGAATCTTGGTGAGGAACTCTACATTATTGACAAGGAAGATGAATGTCACTTACCCTCAGTGGTGATGCACCACAAACCAAAATTTGCTGACAAGGAAGTGCCAATGAAAGAAATGAAAAGCATGCAGGAGCCAATAAATGAGAAGACAACGACATCATCTAAGGCACCACCACCATTGTCACATGAGCATCAAAAGAACTTGAGTGTCAAAGATGACAAAATGGTGAGAAAAGGGCCAGTGGGTATAGATAATGAAAATACATGTTCTGTCAAAGAGACAGAAGGACAAGATAGTGTGACCAAGAAAAATGTGAAAATAAAAAGTGTGCAGTCAGACAAACTAAGAACAAAGGGTGAAAATGAGGCAGTGTTACTAGGGTCCTCAAGTACACAATCATCAGATGTGAATGGCAGCTGTTTAAAACCAGGGAATTTGCACAAACTCCCCACCACAGGCATGGCTCCTGTGTTGGACAAAAATGGTTTTGCAGACAGTATTTCTCCAGAGTTGAGCATCCTTCCACCCGAAAAAGATGGAAGATTGTTTACTGGGGAGCCAGATGAAGAGGTGAAGAAGATGCAAAAAGAAGATGCACAAATTTTGACAGACAGCAAGGGTCAAGTCTCTGTGGAATTAAAAGCAGGAAATTTGCACAAACTCCCCACCACAGGCATGGCTCCTGTGTTGGACAAAAATGGATTTGCAGACAGTATTTCTCCAGAGTTGAGCATCCTTCCACCAGAAAAAGGTGGAAGATTGTCTACTGGGAAGCCAGATGAAGAGGTGAAGAAGATGCAAAAAGAACATGCACAAATTTTGACAGACAGCAAGGGTCAAGTTTCTGTGGAATTGGTTGACCAGGATCAAAAACTCATGGACCCCGACATTAAACCAGGTGAAGGGAGCAATCGAATTAAAATCATTGGGCATTTGGAGAATTACTGTTGCCTTGCTAAATGGTTCCACGTTTTGGGCTACAGAAATGGAGGACATTGCAAGTGTGAGAAAAAGGCTGAATTGAGTCATCATCCTGACAAGCTGGACAAAGGTGGGCTGGAGGTAAATGTATATAAAGGGAGGCATCCTTTCAGCAAAGTTTGTAAGCTCACTGATCCTGACGATTGTGTGCTAAGAGACAATGAACAAGCAAAAAATAAACTTGGATACAGAAGGATGTCTGAAAAGAATTCAGTTACCTCATCCATGGATGATGCCAGCTTGGATGAGCTTGAGATTGTGGATGTTATCACAAACTATGAAGATGTACTTAAAATGGCAAATGAAATGTCCGAGCAGTTGATGGAAACACCATGTATAGCATGTACTTCACATGAGTCCACAACAAACAGAAAGCATCGCAGAGATCACAAAAAGATCACCGCACCTACACAAATAAACCTTACATTATTTGGCACCTCTAATCTGAAACAAATGAAGGGTATTTCTGGGTTCATGGCACTGGATAAGGCACAGCTTCCCCCCAAAACAATTAATGTAAGATTAGATTCTGCTTGGAATGAATACCCTAACAATACTAAAAACCAGACTCTTAAACAAGAAGTTTGGAATTCCTGGAAGAAGACCTACGTACCATTAAATATGTCTAACAAGAGGCCAAAGAAGCAGAAACATGCAAAAGCACCAGAACCAAAAAATGATGCTGCAGACAGCTCGACGATCAAAACAACAGCGTTCGGTCCGATGACTAGGTTGCGGTCACATGAAGACTTACAAACACATCGGTCTGAAGCAACAGATGACAAACAAAAATGTACAGATACAGGTCGTACAAAAAAACAATCCTGGAAGAATATCAGTTCTACCAGAAGGGATAAATTAAAGAAGTGGAAACGAAAGAAGGTTTCAGCATCATTTAATCTCAAAAAGAGAAGGAATTACACAAATAATGGGAGTAAACCAGTGAAGTCCTCTTTTGATCCATCTCAGGCTATTAATACAAGTAAAAATAAATTAAAAACAGGATCAGCCTTAAATTTTGGAGTTCTGCCAGAGTCTTTCAGCATATCAGATGGTAGTTCCTCCATGGAAGCAAATCTGTCTGCAAGTGCAGGTAGTGGTAAGTATTATATCTTTTGTATTGTTTTTTTTTTTTTTTTTTTTAAATATCCTTTGTCTTCTGGGAGGCTTAGATTTTATTGCTATGTATGTTTCCCCCACTTATGTTTATTTTATTACCAGGCTCAACAGTTAAAACTGCGATGCGGCTCAAAAGGACATGGAGTGTAGCAGGTTGATTTTTTTTTTTTTATTATTATTATTATTATTATTATTATTATTATTATTATTAATAATAAACAGTAAATCGTAGTTGATCTGACCTTTGTCCATTTGATATTTTACTTTGGTAGATATTTGTCGTGACAGCCCCAGGAAGAAGTGCCTCAAATCTACGCCTACCCCACCAAATGCACCTGGGTCCAGTACATTCCAAGAATTCAAGAAAAAATATGAGGAAAAAAACCAGAGAATTCCTACCTAATTTTCATTTACGTTATATAAAAAGAAGACAACAAGGATGCTATAATAAGAACATTTTGGTTATGCTTTTGTGCATAGTAAGTGTAATTATATACATAACTAAACACTTGAGTGTTTCAATTTATATGGGGAAAATAGTCACTTAAAATAGTAGTGCAACCCAGTGAAAATGTGAAATTTACTGAAACACTGTGCTCCAGGGTTTAGGAAGCAGTGCTTGAATTGAAGAGATCACTAAATCTACTGAACATAATGCAGCTTGAAAATGTCATTGTTTGTGGTTAATATTTGTTTAAAGTTATTTCTTATTGTTTTTGTTTTCATGATTTACATAAACTCATTTTTCGTATTTTTAAAAATAAATATCTGTGACCTGTGGATTCATTGTTGCTACAACCAGCAGTGGATTTGACTATCCAGTGTTTTAAAACTCACCTGAAACCTGAATATTTCTTCGTGACAAAGTAAGGATCAAAGAAATGACTTTTGAAGAAATTGTGCTTAGGTGCATTCTATTTTCACTGATCATCCTTGAGATGGTTTACCTGTGGTAAATTCAAATTATATATGACCTTGTAGTCATCCCAGTGCATTGTCTGATGAAGAAAACTAAACCATGAGGTCAAAGGAATTGGTACTAGTTTTGTTAGGCTATTGTCTGAGGAAAGGTACCAAAATTATCTGCAGCTTTGAAGGTCCTGATGAATGCAGTGGCCTCTCAGACACTCCTTACAGCTGGCTGCCCAGTGAAATAAGCAAACCGTAATGACGGGCATTAGTCTGTTAAGAACCAGAAAGTCATGCTGTCTATGACCTGATGTCTAGTGTTGAGTCCAACACTTGTGATGGATATTTGTCTATTGATCCACGATACAAGTTACATCTTTGAGAATCTCTTTTATTAGCAAGAATAGCAGAAACACACAGAATTGGGAAGAAAGAAGAAGAAAAGGGCCCTCACACCTCATTGCTGACAAGAAAACAGGAGATATCTCTTCAAGGACTTCTGGGTGTGTTGCTCTAGTTTTTGCTCATTAAATTTCCACAGAGACCTTGAATGGAAATTTACTGACTCTGTACCTTTTGAGCAATTACAGAGCTTACAAGACCGATGCAGAACACAAATACATTAATTTCTAATACACGCTTAAGATCTCTCAGAACCTCAGGCTGGAGTGACGCATTCACTTTTTAACAAGGCACGTCTTCCCTTTAGGTAGAGGTTTTGCTTGTATCTAATTGCCATTAATTGATTACTTCATTCTGTTTGTTATGTGCCATTTCGGATTTGTAGGATGAGCCTTAGAAGATGATAGGTACCCGTACTAATCCGGAGTTTTCAGCATGCTTTGGATTGTATTTTTAAGTCCAGCATGTATTTGCTATCATCATTTTGCAATATTAATTTAAAAACAAAGTGCATGTGTCGAAATTGCATATAGGACATGTGCCTTTTTGGTATCAAGAATCCCCTTGGATCCTAATAAAATCCCTGTAACAGGACCTCCCAGTCTACAAACCGCCAGTGCACTTTTATTCTGAAGTTTCCAGCAAGCCATTACTTTGAAATGTAGCGTCTCGTTATGGCGGAAGATACAACCGGAAGTGGATGTGGGACTGGAACCCGATGTAAACAATGTTCGGCTGTTGTTTATTTTAAAGCTTCGTTATCTAGATATTTCCTTCTTCTGTTCAAGACTTTATTCTTACTCGGTGTAGAGTAACCACAGAGTTGTGTGGACTGAACTGTAACCGTCCCCAAGGCTGTTGATGGATTCTTTACTAGATATGTAAGTAACTTTATTCATCTTTAGCTGACATTATTGTCTTTTCTGATACAGGATGAAACGGAGTGGCCTTAGTTTAATCCCCCTGCAGGGGTTATTTTGTTATAATGACCGGGTCGCTGTATATCATCCCGCTTACTGCACGGTTTCTTAACAAAGAAATAAATAACTTGATACAACATATGTATTTTTATGTATTTTTTTACTTCTTAAAAATTATTGCCTCCGCTTATGACGTGGTCCATAGCAACGGTCGGTTATACGGAAGTAACCGACCTTGGAATGCCGTAACTGACCAATCAAAATCGAGCGTTCAAATAACTGTGTATTATGTATACAATCAGGTCCATGGTGACTTGGACAGTGTTGGAGAGCATGAGGGAAATTCTTCGGATGTTTTGCTCTTGTACATCACCACAATGGATTTGAAATGAAGCAATCAATGTTTTATTGAAGTGTACACCTTAAAGGTTTAATTCAAGCATGTAGCAAAATATATCGCATTAATTGTTTAGGAGTTACAGCCATTTTTACACAGCCCTTTCATTATCACAAGTTTGACTGATAAGCGGGGCGGCACGGTGATGTGGTGGTCAGCATTGTCACCTCACAGCAAGAAGGTCCTGGGTTCGATCCCTAGGCGCATTCCTGTGTGGAGTTTGCATGTTCTCCCCGTGTCCATGTGGGTTTCCTCTGGGTACTCCGGTTTCCTCCGACAGTCCAAAGACATGCACAGAGGGCATTAGGCTAATCGGCTGCTCTAAATTGGCCGTAGGTGTGAATATGAGTGTGAATGATTGTCTGTCTCTGTGTGTTGCCCTGCGGTGGATTGGTGACCTGCCCAGGATGTACCACACCTCTTGACAGTTTGTTAGGATTGGCTCCAGTTCGTGACCCTAAACAGGATTAAAAGGTAGAAGATGAGTGAGTGGCTGATGAGCAATCTCAGGCCAGTTATGGCGGGTTACAGTGGGTTTAGTTCAAGATGCAAACCACTGGTGACGCTCAAGAAAAGAAAGGCCAAACTACTGTAGGCTTTGCAAGAAAGCCTGTCCAGTTCTGGAACAAGATTATATGGATAGATGAAACCAAGTTTAACTTGTACTAGAATGATGGGAAGAGAAGAGTACGGAGAAGGAAAGTGCTCATGATCCAAAGCATACCACATCATCTGACAAACAAGGTGGACATGGGCAGGTATGACTGCCAATGGAACTGGGCCACTTGTTTTTACTGATGACGTGACTGCTGATCGAAATAGCAGGATGAATTCTGAAGTGTACCGAGATATAATACTTTTGGCTCATGGTGCAAAACTGATAGGACAGTGCTTCACATTACAGATGGATAGGGACCCAAAACATACTGTGAAAGCAACCTAAACAGCTTTTGCAATTCTAAAACAGTTAATGCAATATTTGTGTTTAAGCCCCTGAAAAGTGTAGACTTCAATCACATCTTGATGGCTTCCTTTCAAATCCATAGTGGTGGTTTACGGCGGCAAAATGACAAAAATTGTGTTGCTGTCCAAATACTTATGGAGCTGTCTCTCTCTCT
>JAQMCW010158965.1:0-11876 GCA_030068335.1 Chrysichthys cranchii | reverse complement strand
GCAAAGTTTGAAGGAAATTGGCTCATGGGAAGTGAGTTAAAAATCGATTACAAAATTTGAACCAGACAGACAAACAAGCAAGAAGCGAAGTTAATATAAGCATGGAAATATAATAATAATAATAATAATAATAATAATAATAATAATAATAGTAGTAGTAGTAATAATAATAATAAAAATAATATTTGAGTGTCGATCTTGTTGAAGAAGTATGGAGTGAGGAAGAGGAGTCACCACCTAAGCATCTCGTTCTTATTCTTCATGACTGAGCCATTACATTTCTTTCTTCCTTTCTTCCTTTTTGTCCTTCTTTCCTTCCATCCTTCCTTCTTTCCTTTTCATTTCTTTTTGCTCAGATGTACATGCTGGGAGATGTCCAGTGTGTCATCAGCGTCACTGTGACACCGCACTATCAACACTGGGTTCTGTGTTACATGAATTTTTCTGAAACATGCACATGCACGTTTGCGATTTTACTATGGATCTCGATGTCAGACGACGGTGATGATGTCATCAACACCCGTGATGATTATCCGACAATCTTGACGTACAGTGTGTGCAATTTCTTGGACATTTCTTTAGCTGGTTTGCTGTAGGTCCATTGTAACACAGGTTCTGATGTTGACAGCATGACCTCACACAGCGTACTGGCTCTAAAGTTACTGATCAATCCTGGAGCACGCGCATGACCGTGCCGTGCTCTGTTCATTCACAACAGGAGCAGTCTCAGAACTATACACTCAGCAACTGGAATATATCCTGCTAAAATGCTACACTTTAATAGCATCACTAACTGGAACGCATCCTGCACAGAACTCGATGTTACCATGTGCTGCTTAACAGCAACAGTCAGCTTCCTCGAAGAGAATGGCAGAAATAATCAAATGCCTTCTATGAAACATTTTTCACTGATTTTCAGTGCTTTTGTTTATTGTAGAATAAGTTAAGACAGTGTAAAGACGTTGTACAGACACTGATACTGTTAGAGCATTTCAAGCTCATATCTGACCATTTATATTTTTGACAAACTCGCATTGTATGTATGCAAGATGATGTCATTCAGTTATCCATCATCCTGTACACACACGCACACGCAGTCCCTGCTGTATCCTTGCCATCATAAGCTCCGTCACTGAGATTGATCACCCTCTCTCGATTTTAGACATTTTTAAAGACTGCTGTAAAACTTTTGACTCTTGCAGTCTTCACTTTCTACTGCTCCTGATATGCAAGTTTGTTCCAAAAACATAATGCAGCCTTAGTCAGACTACTTGGTGTTTCAGATTATGAGTCTGCATGGGAACGTAAAGAACAAAATCAAATACAGTTTTATAGGCAAAGTAACATTTCCAAGTAGTCTAACTTGGCATTTGCTACTGTTGGTTTTACATTTGCATATTTGGCAAAGCAATACAATCGGGACAAGACAGAATTGAGTAGAGTGCATGCTCAGAAACTCAGCTGTAGCGTGGCGGTGATTGAATTTGAACTCACAGCAGTCGGTATCCCGAAGCTTTAACCACTGAGACACCGCTTTTAATACCTGTCTTCTATTGTGCAGAGAAAAGTTGAAAAATTAGTTCATAGGGTGTTGCATTTGGTCACCAATCTGACTGAATCTAGTAGCAATGAATATTTAGCATTAGAGCATGTTCTTATCTGAATAAAATAAAAGAAATCCGTCTCATGAGTTCTAAGATGAGAAAGATAGAATAAAACCACTCGCATCTTGCATTTGGATTCCTCCAAATGTGTGTGTGTGTGTGTGTGTGTGTGTGTGTGTGTGTGTGTGTGTGTGGTTCTTCTTATTCCTTTCTCCACCACACTTTAAGAAAAAAAAAACATGCTACTTTAATGTCTTCTAGGGACAGCCATACTTACCTCCACCTCCCTCTTCATTTAAGTCAGACATTAAGTCGCTTTGAAGAGCTTTCTTTTGCTCTTGACCTCTTTCCACACTAATCTCAGAGCCCTTGACTTTTGGCAAGCCTGAAGATGAAGGGGAGCAGCAGGTTCAGCCAAGTGTTTGAAGATATAGGGTTTTTTACATTACTACTTAGTTAAAACAGAAATTTTTAAAGGTCAGCTTTGTAGTGAGCTGTGCAGTGAAATGAAGGTTGCTCTTTGTATTAACTTTTTTTTTACCCCCCATAAAAAGACCTGGGTGAAAACTGAAAGTCCAGGCCAAAGAACCTGTTAATAAATTCCCCCACTTTATCACTTAGAGTGATTAGTAAAACTTACAAAGGGAAAAATGCTTAAAAAATGCTAGTCTCAGCTGTTTGGTCTGTTTTAGTCAGTATGAACTGCACTGCTGTTGGGGATTGCAGCACCATGGACAGTGTCTCACAAAATCCAGCTGTTTTATGAGACAAAACTGCTCGATAGGTATGTAGGACCAGCTTGGCACTTATTAATCATTGCAGAATTATTTTTAAATTAGTATAAAAGTACTACCTCAATCAGTGAGCCATTATGTTATACATCATTTTAAAGCTACACCGTTTTGGAATTTTGAATTTTGGGAGGAAAGGTGTTTGGTTTTAAAAAAAGAGCTGTTTGTGAAAAAAAAATTACAATATGTTTTTGCCACATTGCTCTCCAATGTACGACTACAGGATGAGAACACTTATTTAGATAGAATCCAAGGCCGTGGCTCAAAATGTAGACTCAGCACTTCGCCAAAATAGTAATGATGTTGCACTGAGTGACGTGCTATTTAGTGTGATACTATGCAGTTTGGGATGCAGTGCGAGTATTTGTGATTCAAAATGTCTCAGTGTTAGTGCAGCATGATGAGAGGAAAACAACTTTGTCTTGCATATCAGTGTGACTGTAAGAGTTACCGAGTCCTCTATGAAACCTTACAACAAAGAGCTTGTGTTTTATCTCCTTGCAGCTGTACTTACTGTGGCATGCAAGCTCTTCCCCCCCGAGGCGTTATGCATCTCCAGGGCTGAGCTAGCAAACTCTAGCTGGTGAAAAAAATTATAGTGTCATGAACTGAACTGTAATACCTAGTCTTTTTTTTTTTTTTTTACCCAGTGTTAAATGTATGTTGTTATCTGCTCATGTATTTTTTTCTTCAACCTGACATGTCACAAACAGGCTCATTGAGTGTATAAAAAAGTAAAAAAAAAAAAAAATCATTTTTGAAAAAGTGAAGCCAGCAGATGCACGAAACATTGAGAGGGTTTGTAGGAAAGGGTTAGTGTAATGATGCTAGCTACCTATCTATATTGTCTCTATCCAGCCATCCATCTTTTGAAATTTGCACGAAAGCCATTTGTTTGTCAGTGAACACACACAATATCAATAAGAGATGGATTTTATAAGTAATTAGTTAGTTTACAATGAGTTTTATGAGTTTTAACTCACCCTGGTGAGCTCACTGCAGGCTCAATCTGCGTTAGTCACATCCACCTGTCAGCAAATTTCCAGTTCATGTGATAAATGTCCTTCCAAGACACAGTTGCATTAATGAAATGTCTCCAGCGGAAATGATTTAGCCTCTCTGGAATGATATAATACAGAGAATTTGAGAATTGTGACCATATTTATCCGATCATTTCTACTAGAGAAGAGGATGAGGCTAGCAACGAGGCGACTTCGCCTCTCATATCTATTACTTGAGAAGGGAAAAGTTCCTTTCACTTTATTTCTATAGTGAACGGGCGCACGCTGTCCATTTTTAATGCAGTCCACAGAATGTATAGATAGTGAGAATGCATGCTACAACATACACCAGAGGATTAAAAAAAGACAGATCAGGCATCAGAATGGTTTGAAGTTATTAATGACAAAAATACCAAGAAGTTCACCGGTACCTCCTTTGATGGTCACTGTTGATAATCTCTGATGAGCACTACATTTCCACAAGCGTAGACAAAAAATGATTGTCTTACCTATTCAGCAAGAAAAAAGAGACTTTCATAATAGAGCAGTCATGATAGTATATTTCACTCTCTCAGACTCTCTCTCCTGATTGGGTGCCAGCTCCTGTCAGTCACCACGTAGTTGGAATTTTTTCATACCTAAAACAGAGACGTGATAATGACGCATTTGAGCTGAGCAAGCTTTTCCAGAAGTTTCAAAGGTAATAGAAGATGAGCTGACTTAAATGTCTGCAGTGTAATATGTGTGTTTACATAGAGAGTGGGTTGGGAAAAACAATTCTGAAGGAGAAGAATGCCTGCAAAGAGAACGTTGGTCCATCACTGAATGATTGCAAGTGCTCCAGGGCTCTTAAGGCCTAATGGTTAAAAGGCATTAAAGAACTAAGTGGGCTCTGCTTCCACTTAGTACTCTCTCATTTAGAGACTCCTATTCATTAGTTTTTGGTTAGAGCTCGGTGATATAATAACTCTTCATTCCGAATGAAGCAGGTGCTTAATGTTGCCTATATAGCAGGTCAACATCCAGAAGGTAGTTCAACCCACATGTGAGAGGGAGAAAAGAAAAAAAATTGATGTAAGTTTGGAATATATTCGGTTTTTACATGCCATGTGAAAACTTTCAGTAGGCCCAGAGAAGCTGAGCTCCACTGAGGACTTCAGTGGCATTGAAGTCAGTCAAATGTCATGTTTGCTTTAGCTCAGAATTTTGTGTTTTTCTTTTTCTTTCTTTCTTTCTTTCTTTCTTTCTTTTCCTCAGGCTTCTCTTAGAAACACTTCTGACAGTGCCAGTCAGATATATTTCTGAAATATATAAGAAACCAATATACTGTAGCAGAGGCAAAGAAGAAACCTGACCAGGAAGCATTGCAAAAAAACTAAGCACTTGCTTTATTACTGGCAAACTTGAACTTACACCTGGCTCGATGAGGGAAAAACCAGCAAGGATAAAAAATAAACCAAAAAAAAAAAAAAAACCCCTCCACTAGACTACAGCAGAACAGTGAAAACAAAGAAACAAAACGGGCATTAAACCGATTTAATGAACACAGCTCTTCATTTACAGCATTTAAGGCATTAAACATTGCATTATCGAGGCAATCACAGGGGTTTGCGGGTAACGCTGCACTATAGCACAGAGACATTAAAATGCAGTGCATCTGAGGATATAGTCCAGTGATACATGCTACATGCTTAATATTAATATCATCACTTCCCGTTCATAATTATGGAGTTTTTCCTTGACATTTAGTTGTGTGTGTTATGACTCTGATTGTGTGTGTGTGTGTGTGTGTGTGTGTGTGTGTGTGTGTGTGTGTGTGTGTGTGCATGTGCATGTTTGTGTATGCTAATTGGTTGACCCTGCACTAACCTTCTGAAACCCAAGCATGCTGGTGAACACGCAAAAGCGAAGAACAATTATCTTCCTTTCTTTCTACCAAGTAGGAATTATTCAGCATTGTATCTGGAACGCTACACTAATGGAAAAATCCCCTCATGCTTTCATGTACAGGTAATTATGGAAACCTCGCCTCAGACCCTTTACATTACCTCTCTTTATATTTTGCATACTCAGGGAAAATGTCAATGTTGACTTCAGACCAACCCTGTGTAATTAATCTTACACAATTATGAGTAATTTGGGTTATATAAACACTGTAAGTATTAAACTGGCACAGAGTTTTCCCTCGTGTGTGTTTCATGTCTCTGACTAATCCTCTGAACTTCCTCAATTCCTCTAAGTTAGATTTTTTTCACCTCTGTGCTCTAATTGCAGAGTTTATGGGGTGTTTTATGTTTGTGTATTATTCAGGTATTTATTAGTCAATGAAAGAAAACCTAAAATGCTTTAGGTATAATATATATACGTATTTAGTCCAATAAAAAAGTGTCAAATTATTTCTAAAATCTCATGTACATTTGCTCAGTTACACTGGGTTGTGCTCCAAAATATGCCAAAGGAAGGAGAAATATATAAATGAAACAGTTGACGTTATCAACATTTGATGTAAACTGATATATCTACACCTGATATAATCTGACACTCTCAGGAAGCCCCGCCCCCTTTCCCCATTACCTGTTAGTAATGTATTAATCTGTGCTAACGAATCTTAAAGGTTGCACTGATGGATTTTTTTGTGTGTTCATGACACATGAAGTCAGTTAAACAGATTTCCCAATGAGCTTGAGGTGACTGGGTGATAGATGAATGCTTTTCTCTGAAACAGACAAAATGAACAGAAATGTTTAGTTTAGAAAAATGGTCAAAATGTTTTTTTGTTTTTTTTAACCAAGGCCCAAAAAATATAAACTTGATATTATATTGAAAAATAAACATTTTCCCATGAGGTCCCCAAGACTAGAAAAATGTTCTCCAAATTCTGTGAAATGGGCCTCATGAGGAAAAGGTCTGAATATATCTACATTAATGGGCAACATTATAGTGAAGACCACCTTAACAAGGACCAAGTCATGACCAAGACCAAGAAGTATCAAGGCTGAGGAAAGAACAAGATTTTAAGGGGTCGCGACCAAGACCAATGCAGTCCAAGCTACTAGTAGCTTCTGTTTACCATTAGATGACAATTGCTTCTAATATGGTGGCTTTTTGCACATGCTATCTTTGTCCCCTTTCACGTGCAAATTAGCTTACATTAGTTGGCATCATCGAGTAAGGAAAACCCTCCACTTTGGCATTCTTTTGCATTTTTTTTTGTCATTTCCTGATTTCAGGATGCTTAATCAGATTTTGTCCTTCAGAAAAGCACTGTTAGCGACCAGGCTTCCTGGTGTCATTTGCACATTCAGTGTCTGTTATCCAGTGCCTGGCATTATTAGCAATCTGGCCTACGCTGTTTATTTAAAACTTACTGCAGAAACTCAGAGAACAGTTGATCAGCATCACCGACACTGATCGAGGTCAGTGTGGGGTTCTGGATTCACTGATGTCACAGGTTGAAGGTCACTCATGCCAGTGTAGTAGCATTATGCCTCATATTGCAAACTTTTCAGAGTCTGACAGAAATATCAGCCCAAGACAATTACCATGACAATGTAGCTGTCTCCCTCTCTGTCTCTCCAACTCTCTGTTTTTGTCTGCAAAACCCATCTGAGTAAAGTGACAGCGTCCTCATTTTCGCTGCACGCTTTCCTCTCTGGCTCTCTGGCGAAATGTAAATCAAATCATATACATATTTATCTTCTAGTAGACTATTGACAGATTGGGTTCGGTTTCACTTGTAAGTTGCGTTGTTTAATAGCATCTGCTGAATTAATACATAACAGAAAAATGTATGTTTTTTCTGAGAGTTGTTCTCTTCACCCACACACTCAGCTGGGGTCCTCAGGATTATATAAAATACAGCCAGTGAAACATGATGAAAGGGATTTATAACTCTAGCACTTCAGTAAAAGCACATGTGCAGCACATATCAACAGTGGAGCTACACTTGATTTTACAAACATTTTATAAAGTGTATACCATGTCAGTTTCTTAAGAGAGAAATAAGCCTGAAGAAGCCCAGGGTCCAGAATTATTATTATTATTATTATTACATGGCAAGAATAATTTTTATGACTGATATTCAGCTTTTAGAAGTGTGTTAGAGCAGTAGAGCATGAAACTGATGCTGTAGACCAGAGTCAGGCAGAATGTGTGAAGCACTCATTCTGAGAGCCGGGAAATCTTATAATTGTTTGTATTTTCTGCTTGGGTGACTTCTGCTGATAGCTTTACAAGCTGAAAGAGACAGAATTTTAAAAGTGTGAAATAATGATGGTCATATAAAAGGAAACTGTATGGATTAAACATTATGGTTCTACAAAATGGAGGAATGTGCACCGCAGGAATAATGGGCCTGCACATCACTGTGTGGCGTTCAAGTACAGATCATCTGCAGATCAGATGAACATCGTCTTGCACATGTGGTATGCTCTGTGGATTGGAATCACATGCACTCACTGGTGCAACACAAACATATTAGCTTGCGTCACAGTCTTTTCATCAAGATCAGTTCATTTTGACATTACACCTCATTTACGCTTTTCAATTAGATGATAAAGCAGCATGGGGCGAGACAATTCCCCTTCATTTTAAGCATTAATGAAAAACATTTTCTTTAAAAACCAAAAAAAACCCCACAAGCTGTAGTTGTGTGACTGTCTATCACTTTCATTTAATGTGATATATTTTTAATAAAACACCCAGCTCTATGTTGACTCTCACAGGGCCCTTAAGACATATAGACACCAGCTATCTGTCAGCGTGGTTGGGTGTGTGTGTGTGTGTGTGTGTGTGTGTGTGTGTGTGCGCCTGCCTTTTGGGTCCTTTGTTTCATTAAAACTAAATGCAGTCAGATCAGAGCTCTTGGGAATACTACACAAGAATATGATGATCATTCTTCCTACTAAAAGAAACACTGCTATTCTTAGCTTGGCCTATTAAGTCTCTTTGACCTAGCCCCTTTGGACACATAATTATTGAACCATCAGGCAACGTGTTCACACATTAACATACACATTCAATTTGCTGTTTTATGAAACAGCAAACGAAGAGCATCCTAAAATGTTTCAAGTGTGAAAAATTTTATATCCTGCATCTAATTGATCCAGAACTTTTCATCTTATTGTTTGCACAGTAAAATATAAAGTAATGAAACAACAGCAGTGAGGAGGAACGTATTTCTTTTGCACTCATAATTCCTTATTTATATTTAAAAACAGTTTACAGTTTTTACACCGTCTTAAGTCAAATTGTCCAATTAGCCTTGCTAATTTATCGTAAGCGCAAATATTTTTCTTTCAGTTAAATTAAGCACAGCTACATAATACATCATAATATGTCTCATTATTCGGCGCTAGATTATGTTTTTAGTGCTTTTTGAGGACCTTTATGGAGTGATGTCAAATCAACATGGCTGCATACAGAATAAGAATTAAACAAAGCTGCAGTTCTTACCTTTAAATTAGTTATGCTGAAAATATAAGAATTTGCTTTAGGGTAAAATCAACATGCAAACATATACTTATCAACTACATAACACTACATACACAAACAGTTTGCTGTTTCAGGAAGAATATATGCATTACTCATCAGAGTCCACAATTAGAGTGCAGATCAATTAAAATGGCATTTTTTGATCTAATTAGGCAATCTCAGTCAAAGTTGATGAGTGCTCTCTTAAGTAAAAGGAAAATCTTAAACAGTGTTCTGCATTGCAGTACTATTGTATCTGAAGTATTAAAGTTCCACTATATAGGATTTAGGTGGATATATTAACAGAAATGGAATGGAATGTCCATAAGTATGTTTTTATTAGTGTTTAATTACCTGTAACTATGAATCATTGTGTTTTTGTAAACTTAATACGAGCCCTTTATATCTACATAGGGAGCAGGTCCACCTCTACAGACCCACCATTTTGCACTGCTACAATGGTCCAGAATGGACAAACCTCTAGAGAGCATCTTTCACATTTCTTTTTTTTTTTTTTTTACCAAGTTTCTGTGTGAGTCCAGAAGAAAGCACCAGAAGGATGACAGAGAAGGTGAAAGGAAGACAAAAAAGAAGAAAGAAGAGGAATCAGTGTTTGCTGGTGCTGGCTAACAAATTTTGAAAAATGGAGTATCATGCTTATTATTTAGCACAGAAGAAGCCAGGGATTGTGAATGTAAGCTCTTGGAAGCACACTATGGGCACCACAAGGCCACCTTACGTTCTGATACACGCTTGAAAAGGGAGGGGTAAGAGAGGGGAGTTCATTTGGTTGAATCATACATAGTGGACCTTTAAATGGAGGGATGAGGCCTCTTTATACAGCTATTTTCATTTAAATGAGTCATTTCACAATGAAATGATTATACACTCGAGTTAGCCAAATCAATTTTCAGCAAGAATTACTCAGCACAATCCTGGCACGAGCTCTTAGTACATTCATTTTAACAAGAGGGTCCAGTAGCAGTGGCGCAGGCTTGCTGTCCAAGCAGTAGGTAATTTTCGAGCGATTAAAAACCAATTTGGTGATAGCTCAAAAGCTTTTAAGCTGAGAGGGCTATCCATCTACCTTTCACACGATGCTAAAATATAAACAGCAAAACAGGAACAGCTGAATATGCCTTTTTCTGACAGAACTATGCTGTTTGAAGAGGCTGATCTGCAAGATGTATATGCAGTGCTTGGTCTTGCACTAGCGATCCAGAAATCCCACGACTGAAACTGTGTTCAAGGATGTGACACCTCTTTCCATTGATTTTAACGAGGCAGACAAACATGGCATTGCATAAAGATTACTTTCTGTTGTCTGTTAAAAACTTCACCAGAGGTAAACTTTGATGCTGCAAATCATCCATGAATGAATGAGATCTATTCACACAGAAGGAAAGAAACATCATTCCCCAGCCACAACATGCCTAAAACAAAGCTACAGTGTATATGAATAATTTTTCTGGGGGAAGCCAAAATGCCTTTGTGGATACGACTTGACAGAGCTCCAATATTAAACGAATCTTTAATATTAAAAATCAAATCTTTAAGTAGCACAAATGATACAGATTTACAGCTTTTGCAATTTTGTAATTTGCAAGTTACTTTGATTTTGCGAAGAGTGTGGTCATTATACGGTAGCATAGCTACTACTTATTAAGTATTAAGTACGTCTAATGTGCAATGGATTGGGCTTCTTTGGGGTCTCACTGAATTGCAGGTTGTGGGAGTCCATTTATGAGAACCAAAACACACACGTGCACGCAACTTTCTCATTGTGACCCCACACAGCTGCTGCCACATTCACCTGGGAAATGGCTACCAGAGCAACTCATCTCTGCCATTTCTGGTACATAAAACATTCCCTTGCAGACACACACACACACACACACACACACACACACACACACACACACAAACCAAGATAGGAGCAGAAGCTATGGGGTGAAGCAACGGTCACTGTGGCATGTGTCCAGGATTTTGGTGCCCATCTGTAGCCAGCGTTATCAGTTTGAGTGCTTTTAGCTCTTTTTAAAGGAAAATAGAACCTGTGAAACAACACAAGGCACAAGAAAGCAAGCCCATGGAACAACTTTAGAAGTGTCTGTGATGATGTGAATTGTCCAGCACTGAAGAAACAACTGTGAAACATTTAGAGAATATTTCTAGTACTCAAGAAAATTTCACATTTCATATAACATATTAGAGCCCTAGATACACTACATGGTTAAAGGTTTGTGGACACCTGATTATCACACTCCTATGTAATTTTGAACCAGGATCCAAACCAGATTTTTTCACTTTGCTGTTATAATAATTTTCATTTCATTGGGATTTGTGTTTACTCAGCCACAAGAGCATTAGTGAGGTCAGGCACTGATGTTGGGTGAGGAGGCCTGGGGTACATTCGTTGTTCCAGTTCATCTCAAAGGTGTTCACTGGGGTTGAGGTCAAGGCTTTGTTCAGACCCCTCAAGTTCTTCCACTCCAACTTTGGCAAACCATGTCTTCATGGAGCTTGCTTTGTGCGCAGGGGCGTTGCCATTCTGGAACAGGTTTGCACCCCTTAGTACCAGTGAAGGGAAATTGTACAGTATAAAAGGACAATTCTAGACAATTGTGTACTTCCAGTACTTTGTGGTAACAGTTTGGAAGTACAACACCTAAATTAAAAAAGGGTTACCATATACAGTAGGTCTACAGTTCTCCAGGATTTTAAGTCTGGCCACAACAACGACTACTTTTTGGAAACACAACCGAGTCACCTTTATTCGCTTAAGTCGACTTTATGTAGTAAAAATTAGCCATGAAGCTAATGTTTGCCATGAAAATTAGCCTGGTAATCAAGTAATGCTAAACAATGCCTATTCAAGCCATGCCAGTACTGTAACATTTAAAGCATGAAAGAAAACTGGATACTTGGATACTAGTGTTGTAGTCAAGACCGGCTGGACCGAGACCAAGACATTGCCGAGACCGGAGGGTATCAAGACCAAGACAAGA
>JAQMCW010158887.1:0-11881 GCA_030068335.1 Chrysichthys cranchii | reverse complement strand
ATTTTTACAACATTATTGTTGAAATACACAGTCCTGAAAAAGGGACGTTTCTTTTTTTGCTGAGTATATATATATATGCTGTGATGTGACAGTGCTAACCACCACCCCCACTGTGACCAAACAATTTCAAGTGATAATCAAACAGAAAAGGCAAAAATGAAAAAACCTGATTGCACACCATTGTATAATGGCACATGTGACATTCAAAAGGTTCAAAAGTAACTATACTACACTTGTCCTCAATTAAGTTATTCCTGAAATAAAGACTGGCTGCTTCTGTACAAACTTCTTGACATCTTCCTGGTTTCATATGACTGCTGAAGGCATGGTCCACAAGGATCTTACAAAGTATGTATAGAATTCTCATTGTTGAAATATATCACTCATGATAGGGCTACAAAAGAACTTCTGGAGCATTAGATAGATTAGTACCATAAAACACTGTGAAAGTCATCATCAACAAGTGGAAAAAATGGGACACTACAGTGACTACCAAGAACAGGGCATACTTCCAAAAAAGACTAAAGGACAAGAAGAAAAATGTTCAGGAATTTCTTTCTTTTTTTTGTTGTTGCAAAAACACATAAAGTTACCCCAAACTGGTACCAAAATGTGTTATGGTCTGATAAGAGTGAGGTAGAAACTGTGCATAATTTCTGAAGATATGTTTGGCACAAAAACAAGAGAACTTACTACCCAAAGATTACCATCCCCTCAGTGAAACAAGGTGGTGGCAGTATTGTGCTATGGTTCTGCTTCTCTTCTGCTATGGTGGGGGTTTTAGTCAAGATAAAGTTAAAGGAATCTTTTCAGAGCCTAGGTCTAAATCCTATCAAACACCTGCAGAATGACTTTCCTTTGGAGATTTAAAGCATTTTTGGCAAAACAGTAAAATATATAATAAATCTGCCAGATCAAAATATACTAAATTGGTAGCCATTTATGTACCCAGACTATTGTAATCTTTTTTCTCCTAAAATGTTTGTTTATATTTCACTTAGATTCACATTAAAGATCTGTCATAGTTTATCTTGGTTTAAAGTTATATATTACACAAACCTGTAATTTGTACAGGGGTGTGTAGATTTTTTTTCTTTTTACATCCAGTGTAGATTACATTAGAATTTTACTTATCTACTTGATCACTTTCAGTAAGCATTTTATCCTGGTCCACATATAGCACCATCCAATTTTATTAGCAGTTTTTATTATTATTTTGTTATTGCTCTCTATCACTGTATTTTGATTATGTTTCTTGTTTGAAAACCCAGTAGTGTTTGATAGGATGTGAGATATGTTTGTGGTGTTTTGGTGACTGCAGTACATTTGATTTTGCTAGTTGTAGTACATCTTGTACCGAGTCTCATGTTAGTGCCAAGACATATGGAGAGTTGGAAAACGTGAAATTTGTCATGAATAATGCTTGTTAGCAGTTATTATTGTGAAAAAGGACTTTCACTAACATGATGCTTCATGACCAAAATGCACTACCAAGAAACGTCTCACACGCTATCAAACACCAGCACTAATTTCCTTATTTGTCTATTAGAATACAATGACCAAAGTATTTTATTTATATATATATTTAGATCTAAGTAGTCAGATTTTTTGTAATATAATTTTTTGCAGCATTTTTAATGCTTTATTTTACAATCGGAACGAATGCAGCATTTTTGCTAAATTAAATGATCATACAACTGACATTGCATTACACTGCTTTAAGTTGTATAGACTGATTTGGGATACATTTCTCCCATCTACTGAATGATAGATATACGATACATAAATGTTCATAACCCCCTGGAATGGAATATTAATTACCCTTTCCCTTTTCTTCTATAACTACTGCAAGTTTTAAGGTTTATTTGATAGCTTAACATAGTTTTTGTCACTTAGAACACTAATATCCATTTAATATTTGATTTAGGTTTATACTAAGCTTTAAAATAAAACTTGAGTGACTTGTGCTACAGTGGCTAATGGTACATAACGGGGAAATGATCTGGATGCAAGCCACAACTTTACTTTGGCACTTCCTTTCTGCTTCTACAAACAGTCTTTTGCAAACTTCGCAATATCAATTTGGCAGCCAAGTTAAGTGAGAAAGGCTCATAAAAATTAACGTCAACTTACACAAGCCCTATTCTAGGAATTGAAGCTAAGAAAAAACAAAGATTTGCATCTGCTTTTTTATTTAAATGAATTTTGTTTTCTAATAAAATAGAAGTGATGTGAGTGGCAGAGTCACCTCACAGCAAGAAGGTTCTGCTGGCCGACTGATGCCATTTTTTGTGGAGTTGCATGTTTTCCCTGTGCCTGTGTGGGTTTCCTCTGGGCGCTCTGGTTTCCTGCTGCAGCCCAAAGACATGCAGATTAGGTCAACTGGCTATTCTAAATTGCCCATAGGGGTGAATGGTTGTTTGCCTTTGTGTTAGCCCTGCGATAGATTAGTGACTTGCCCAGGGTGTACCCCATGTCTTGCCTGAAATCAGCTGAGATAGGCTCCAGCTTCACAGTGACCCTGGGGGATAAGCAGTATAGGTGATGGATGGAAATATTATTTTCCTTTATAGAAAGCAGTGTATTAAGTATATTCTTGAAGTGGGGACACTTGAAGTATATCAAGACCCAGCCTTTTCACATCAACAGGTATGAGTGCATGAGCTTACAATGTCCCTCTGTCATTCAGATAAAAATCCACCTGTGATGAACGACAGTACTTGACCTTCTTCAAGCCCAAGAAGGTTCCTTCAGTGTACAAAAATCCTGTTCTAGCAGAAGAGAAGAACGTTCATTCTTCTCTATAATGTCAAATGTACTTCACACAAGATACGCCTCCCAACTATCTGTGGGAAATGTTTGTATCGGCATCACTTATTGACTATTATACTAGAAAGCTTTTGAATTCGGGATTCTGATTGGCCAGAAGGTGTTGATATTTCCATAACCGCAGCTCTAACACTAGTTCGCGTTGATAATCACCTGTTAATACTAATGCACTCATTCTAATATCGTTACTATAGTAACAACTCATTCACAGGGACTTGTATGGTGGATGCTCATTTTAAAGCTGCATACAACCTAAACACACAAATGGGAAATCTGGACTCAGAATTTAATCATTTTCAAGCTGAGCGTGTCAAACTATACAGTGTGACAAAATATGGACACATCTATGACGCCATTTGTTTTGTTCGCAACAGACTAGCTAGCTTAAATTAGTGATCAGGAGTTTATGATGTATTTACTTTATCTAAACAATGAAATGTATGGTCATTGTTATAGAGTGAACCAATAAATTTGCTAAGTACAATATGTTAAGTACATGTCTTGCAAAAGTTGTCAACACCTGGAATTTATTTGCCTTAATAACAAAATGATAAATGCATAAATTTATGACTTTCTGTAACTATTTTTTTTTTTAACCCTAAACAGGATTAAGCGGCAGAAGATGAATAATTAAATATTAGTCAGCAAGTATTTCAAAGAAAGGCTTGCATGAGTATTCAGTCATTACAACATTACATTACTGTCACCTGGTAGACGCCCTTATCCAGAACAGCTTACGTTTATCTCATTTATACGACTGATCAGTTTTTTTAGGGTTAAAGGCCTTGCTCAAGAGCCCAGCAGTGGCAGCTTGGTGGAGTTTGGATTTGAACTGCCAACCAGCAGTCCAACGTCTTAACCCCCTGAGCTACATCACCCGAAGTTACAGATGAAAGATACGGTCTTAATGAGGATACAGTAGTTGAACTTTTATCGAAGTGAGTGTCAGTCTAAAGGAAAATGGAGACTAAAGTGCATTCTAAGGAAGCTAAAGATAAGATAGAATTTCCTGATTTAAAGATACGCTGTGTGAAATTATATCTAAGTGGTTGGGCATCACAGGAAACAACAGTGCTGGATCAACAGTGAGGAAGTGGAAGCTCCACCTCTGTTATACTATCAATGAAGTGAGTGTCAGTCTGAAGGAAAATGGAGACTAAAGTGCATTCTAAGGAAGTTAAAGATAAGACCAAATTTCCTGATTTATGAATAGGGTGTAAAATTATATCTAAGAGGGTGAGCATCCCAGGAAGCACTGGTAGATCAACAGTGAGGGAGTGGAAGCTGCATCACAAAACCCAAACACTACCCAGATGAGACCTTCCATCAAATCCCACTGCAGAAACCAGACTGAGAGGGAAGCCGCAGTGAGGCCAAGAGTCCCTCTGAAAGAGTTACAGAACACAATGTCTGAGAATGGAGTGATGATTCACAAGTCAACCATTTCAAGAGCTTTGAATAATTGAGAACTTTATGAGAGGGTGGCTAGCAAGAAGCCACTGCTCAAGAAGAGTCATATGAAAGCACTAGAATGACACAGAGAAGATAAGATTTTGGTACGATGAGATCCAGATTCAAATACAGATTTTATGCAGGTTTCAAAGCACTGCGTGCAAAACTAAACTTATTTAACACCATCCCTACAGTGAAATATGGTGGTGGCAGCATCATGCTCTAGGGATGCTTTTCATCCTCACATCCTGGGCTTCTTGTCAAAAGTGAGGGGATGGAGAAAAATATATGAAATTTATGATGTAAATTCTGCTGTATTCTCATATAAAGTAATGAAGTGATCGGTTATTTTGTGAAGTGAGAGTGTGAGGAACCATGTGAACATGCTGTCATGTGGCTGCTAAACCCAGGTTTGAGGTATTTTTGATTACTGTTTCTTCCCTAGACAGAGGTCAGTAGACCAAGTTATGAGCTTTAGGTGAATGCAGTAGTTCAACAATGAATAGATTTTTTACATCAATTATTTATTTATGGATATTTATTTCGCACTTTGTTAAATAAATTATGCTATTTAAAGAAGAAACAGGAGAAACAGTAGTAGAACGATTAACATTTATGGAAGTTGTATCTCTGTGTTAGAGGTAAACATATTACTTGAAGCTTTCTGCCATGGAGGTGGATTAGTTTGCATTTTGGTAGCATTTAAAATAGTAATCTTCACTCTACTGTTATCTGGCTAAACTAAGGCAAACACATGGTTAAAATGATGATACGCTGTATCTGCTGTATCATCCAGTTACTTAGCATGGAAGCGCACTAAGTAAGTCGCTTTAACGCAACAAACACAATGCACAGAATTCACAACATGATGAATTCCCTTTAGCAGTCAGCAGGTTCGTATTATACTGTACCTAATACACGCCAATATTCTTAGCAACACAGGAGTTTGCTGGCTAATTCCTAAGCTAGCTAACAAACCACAGCAGACAAGTCATTTTTCTAACTACGTAGTCTCACAACCTGCCTTATCTATACTCTATGGACAAAAGTTTGTGGACACCTGACCATGTCTCCCATGTGTGTTTCTTCCCCTCAAACTGTTGCCAAAAAGTTGGAGCAAAGTGAGGTCAATAAAGACACTGTTTGCCAAGGTTGCTGTGGAACATGTGTGCAACCTTGCACAGAGCCCTGAACACCACCTGCATGCCAGACCTCCAGTGCCCGACTTCACTAATGATCTTATGCCTGAATGAGCACCAAATAAACACCCTAAACTCTAGTGGAAATCCTTCCTAGAAACGTGGAGGTTGTTACAACAGCAAAAGTGGGGGATGCAACTCTATATTAATGCCATGCCTTTGGAATGGGATGTTCAACAAGTTCAACGCATGGGTGTCATGGTCAGGGGTCCGCACACTTTTCACCATCTAGTGTACATCCTTGCACTTTTGCATGAGTTACTTGACCACTTTCATAAAATGAATTTTAAAACCAAACTTTAAATCCAAATTGACCAAACTTATCAGAGGCTCCATTATCAGTGTTCGTCCATCTCTGGGTCCTGCAAACATTTGCACAAGTTCACTTTCCCTGACCAAATTGAATACACGATAGAAGGAAATATTTCAGTTGTCAAAGCTTGTAGAACATTGTCATAGGTTAAGTGGTTTGGGTTGAATTATTTCTCCAGCTTAGTTGCTGCATTTTTAAAATTAGTTATACAGTAAACCCCACACTGCGGTTTTGTAAACAATGCTATTTGTTCTTTGTCTCTTGTGTAAATATGATATACACTGTACTGTACTTTATTCGTTTATTCGTCGTCTTCCGCTTAATCCTGTTCAGGGTCGCGGGGGGAAGCTGGCGCCAATCCCAGCTGACATCGGGTGAGAGGCGGGATACGCCCTGGGCAGGTCATCAATCCACCGCAGGGCAAACTGTACTTTATATATTATTAATATTTTCCTCCATTTTAATTAATGTTTATATTGTATAATACCAGAGAAATCTGGCAAAAAATTGTTATACGTTCGAAATAAAAATCCGCAAATAGCCGGGGACGTGAAATGTGAACCGTGATATAGCGGGGGATTACTGTATACTAATCCTTTGTGCATTTCTTTGTTTGAAACCTAAGAAGAATTTGGACTAGGTATTTGTTTCAGTCACCCGGTCCAGCAGGAGCAGTACTCAATGACGGCAATGACCTCGTTTATCAAGTCTTGAAGCATCACTACCTTAATCTCCAGAGCTTTAGGTGTCATTTTTGCCATTACTGCAGTCTCTATAAAGTGTAGAAAAAGCTTCACATTATGGTTACTGACAGTAGACTGAAACAAAAAGATATTAACTGTACAAAAACATAAACTATGCAGAGGAACAGGATGTTATGGACAAAATTACTCCAACAGGTGTATAAACAAAGTGTTTACGGAATATTCTCTCTAAAGTCCACCCAAATGCCATGAGTCAGTTTACACCATATTCCCCTCACTGACAGCTCACTGCTATCATATTTTTAAAGCAGGTTCTCTCTTTTTTAAAAGATCCTTGAATTCTGCGAAAGCAGGAAAGCAACTCCTCCACTAAGCAGACTGTTATAGAAAAGCAAGTCTGTCTCTTTATTACCTCACCAGCACATTTTTTTGTGGTACTGTGCATTTATTCTAAAGGATGTTGGGTAGCTATTTCTCATTTACCAATGCTATGAGCTCAGCACGCAACCCTTTATAAGGCAAAAAACTGTATTTGGTCATTTCAGCGGACGTCAAAATGGCCCCCATACCTCTCAGTGAGGACGCAGAACCACATGGATTTTTCCCATCCTAAATAAAAGTTCCTTTAAGTTTATATGTATTTTTATAAATACACTTAAAAAAAAAAGGTACCCTACACCAGCCAGATATGGTAACTCTATTGACCTTGATTTGCAACATAAAAATAATTTGAAAAAAGTCACAATAGTTACAAAAAAAATCTATTTTCCACACTCTAGGGTGAAAAGTATTTCAATTAGTGCCCTATAAAGGGTTAACACTTTTTCTCAAATTTTGTCTGGGAGTCATGGAATGTTAATTTCACGCATAATATTAAAATCTGTAAAACATACTACTTGAAAAAAAATCAACCTCTCTTTTTTGTTCTTAAAGGTTTTTTTTTCTTTTACTATTTCTTCTCAATAAGTTCATTCTTTTCACTGGAAGATTAAACTTTAATTAATCAACCTATAAATCCATCTTTCTTCATTAAAAACCTCACATTATGAATGAACTGCATGTGGCCAGGATAATATTTTACCCTATCATGACAAACATTTGCCTTTAAAACTACATCCAAACTTCGTTTCTTTTCGTTGGGATTGTGCCAGTTTAAATTTAGTAAAGCACTGACTTCTTACATTTGGTCCTTTTTCAGGTTTTTTTTTGCTGTTGAATTCAGTTGAATCCCAAATCCAGGGGGGTGTACAACTTTGCACTTTACTGTAGAGCACTTTAACAGGAAAGGTTGTTACCTCCTCCCATCCTGCGAAGAAAATTAGACATTCTTTGTGCTGAAATGTTTTTTGTTTTTGTTTTTTTTGTCTGTATGTGGAGTGGGGGGCGGGGGTTTGGGGTGGGGATCCTTGTAAATACACATACATCACAGCATTATATCCTGCTATCACGCCACACATGATTTAATACCATCACGTTAATGCTATATGAATTGATCACACTCATTCTACATAATTCAACCTAGGAATTTGAAGCTTGTTTACATTCTGTTTTCCATAAGCAATATAATCCCGTTTGGGAGAGAAAAGTTATATTTTTTATGCAAACTATACAAAATAGGTTCTCTTAAATATGACTGATCACATATTCCCTGTTTTATGTGTAATTACCACTTGATTCGTAATCTAAGCAACACTCAGTAACAGAAGTTTCTAACTTAACTAGGTATTATTCCACAGTGGAGTGCTGTGCCAGGAGGACTGTACATGAATAATTTTCTATTTATGTGTACAAAATTAACCTCATATTATTTCTACCCCGTATTTATGCAACTATGCGATTTATGCTATTTTTCTGGCTCTGCCATTTTCACAAAACCTTACAAAAGAAATAGCAATATTACCAAATTCCAATAATCCTCAAACAAAAAAAAATTGCAAAGTCTTCTGACTTTTTCTCACTTACTTCTGACTTTTTACCCTTAAATATCTTACACATTTTTTATCAAAACTGTCTTGTGGTAAAGCTGTGCGTAAACGTTTGCAGAAAATAAATGGACTAAAATTTTCTGCTAGATTTACAAAAATTTCGTACACACTGATTTTCTTTGTACTTGTGTGTTGCGTGTCTGCGTGTCTACAGATGACAGATGACAATCATTCATAAATTACCAAAAGTGTTCGCAGCACAGCTGATTTGCATGCAGCCACGCCCATAAAACTCCATTAATGGTCAAGTGTACAGACAGCTGTGAGCGCAAAATGACTTATGAGGATAAAGCTTGAAAAACAGAACTGTAAATTTTCTGACTGGAAATGAATGATGAGAGAAAACAGAAGTGGAAGTTATTTTGTTACTTGTTACATAATAATGAATGAGCAGAACATCTTGCGTCAGCTGAAGCATTTGTCTACGGCGTACAACTACGTGCAGGAGGTCCGCCCTCTGGTTATACAGCGCTATTTCTTTTGTCATAATTAAACAACTAGTTTTCCTTGTCTTAACTGAAGGATTTGTGTTGGATCACTATATTCTATAATAAATGCCTAGAATTAAACACGACTGGTTTTCACAAAATATTCCTGGCTTTTAATCCCTGGCCTAAGGCCCAAGCCTGAGGCTGTGATCCTGATAAACATTCAGTGGAGGTCTGGATAAGGGCTTCTGCTAAATACTGTAAAGGTAATAAAAATAAGCAACTTAAACTCGACAGAATTTTCCAGATATAAAAGTGCAGTACTGCATGGAAATTATATTATTTGAATTCAAACAAGTCAAGGCTTATAGTAGTTAGACTTCCTGTATGTAAATTTACACACACTCAAGAACATGAGTAGGATACAAATGTTTTTCTGAAATTACAGGAATCTCATGAATATCAAATTTCTTTCATATGAAAGACTGACGCATAAATCTGCCTGTATCCATCTTGATAAAAGAGGCCCATTATTGTCATATTGATCTACCATCACTGGAACACTTTTTACTCATTTTCCTTCATAGCTATACATACAGATTTATTAACCTTGGTGGCAAAGCTCATAAAACAAATGCCTCTAAAGTCGCCAAATAATATTTACGACAATCAGTATGGACAACAACATGATGATTATTCTTCACTTTCATACATATGATATGTTCAGGAGAGGACATTAATTGGTATCTGTTATTAGTATGTTATACAGTAAATGCTCTTAGATAATATATTTACATCATCATCAAACTATTGTAAATTAGATCTGTTTAAGAGGACACAAATTCTGGGTTCCTGAGAACCAGGACAAGTTCAGCTCCTTTATTACCAGCTAGAGGTGTGTAAATAACCGATCAGTATATAAAACCCAAAGAATACCACTGGATAATGGGTTTTTTCATCAGAGAAGATCTGAAAAAGGTTGACTGTCAGTCCCCAACAAAGATGTCAATCACACATTCACGAACCTTGGCACAGATTTGCAGGGATGGGTATTACACAATAATTGAATGCAAAAAGCTCTATGATGGACATGGTAAAGAAATTATTTGGTCGTATCTACTTTTGATTCAGCATTTTAGGATTTTGAAAAGAAATGATCAAATTTGGGGAGAATTGTGTAAAATCTGTCATTTTCACTATGCAATCATACACTGTGCCCATATAAACCCTGAAAAACACTAGAAAATTCTTTTATTTATTTCTTTACCCAGTAGTAAAAATGTCAGTAGGGTGTGTGAATTCTGGCTCTGATGGTTTCTCACCATCGCATGCTGAGAGAAACATCACAGAGATGTACAATTGTTCCTGCCTGCGATATTTTCTAAAGAAAATAGTTGGTTCTATTTGTTAAAAATGAAGCAAACTGGTTTAACTAAGGTTAAACGAATGCATCATGCAGATGCAGTGGTGCACATTTCTATGAATAAATGTAGTCTTACTTCAGTCCTGCAAAACATCTGTATTTATATCAGATTAGAACGCATTATCTGTTCATTCAAAATAATGAATGAATAATGTACTCATACAGTGTACTCATAAAGTTTGTGGACACCTGACCCTCACACCCATATGTGCCTGGTGAACATCTCATTCCAGATTTTGTTCCAAGTTGTTGTCATAATAACCGCGAATCTTTTTGGGAAGGCTTTCCACTAGATTTTGGAGAGTGGCTATTGGGATTTGTGCTCATTCAACCAAAAGCATTAAAATATTTATGCTTATATTTTAAAATATTAAAATAAAAAATAAAGAGCATTAGGCTTGGCATTCCAGTTCATCCCAAAGGTGTTCCGTGGCGTTGAGGTCAGGGCTCTGTGCAGGACACTCGAGATCTTCCAGTCCAGTGTTGGCACATGATGTCTATATGGAGCTCTCATTGTACACAGGGGCACTGTCATGCTGGGACACGTGTGGACCTCTTAGTTCCAGAGGAGGGAAACTGCTGTGTGACAGCATGCAACAACATTGTAAACAACTGTGTGTGATAAACTTTGTGGCAGCCATTTGGGGAACGCATACATTTGGGTGTGATGGTCAGGTGTCTACAAACTTTTGCCTATATCCTCCTGAGACCAAAACTCTAATGTTGTGCCTTGTCCTTTCTCCTCACTGTCTCTGTTTTTTGTAACTGCTAACTATTGAACTTGATCATTGCCTTCAAACAGGAAGAGGTTTGTCAAAAGAGTAATACCCAATGGTCCTCATATGAGGATCTTACAAGGAAATACACACAATGATGTTGGGGAAAATGTGATGTTCTCATATGAGGACAGTGACGTCTCAGGAGGACATTTGTTAAAATCCACCTCTGACATGAATGTAAGTAATAAAATCTTATATTAATGCCTGTGAATATTAATATGTATAGCCCTTGGTGTACATTGCAGGCTTGAGTAGTGAGTGAACTGCTGTAGACCTATAGATTTGCTTACTTACAGCTGCACCTGGTCCACAGAAAGCTCCATCAGCAGATTAATGTTTTCACATGATAGACATGGCCACTGAGGAAACATCTCACCTGCCTCCTTCATCACAGAAACAAAAAAAAATCACTCATCTAACACTTAACGACTTATCTTAGTGTCAGCTATATCACAGTGATACTTCACAAGCCAGATAAATTATTAACCTACCCCCCCCTCCAAAAAAAACAGTGCCAATGTCAATTAACTAATAACCCTGAAAATTTTCCCCAAGTATCATGTTTGATTAAAAACACATATTAAGGCATTAAGCTTGCCAAGTACAGCTGGAACAAAACTGCTCCCTTGTTGCACGTATAGGTCACGATGTAGACTGAAGCCGCCATTACTTAATACCCTATACAGTGCACGTACACTACCGTTCAAAAGTTTGGGGTCACTTTAAAATGTCCTTATTTTTGAAAGAAAAACACAGTTTGTTTCAATGA